>CANTUR010001892.1:0-61481 GCA_947683625.1 Mallotus nudiflorus
TTGAAAATGGTGGTCGGAATCGTGGTTGACGACGAGGAGAGGAGTTTCGGCCAAATGGGAAAAATGGGAGCTAACCGGCGCTGGGGAAGGAGCTTGGGGCGGCGGAGCTGCTGGCGACACACCGACGGTAGGTGGTCGAAAGTTGCAACGGTGGTTGGTGATCGGGCACGGGAAGGAAGAAGAGAAGGGAAGAAGAAAAGAAAAGGAGAAGAAAAGGAAAGAAAAAGAAAAGAAAAAGAAAAAGAAAAAGAAAAAGAAAAAGAAAAAAAAAGAAAAAGAAAAAAAATAATTTTAATAAAATATTTGAAAAAAAAATCACACCCACACACTTAATATTTAATATTTTAAAATTTAATATTAATTAAAAATAATTAAATAACAAATAAACAAATAATTAATTAATAAAATATTAGGGTAATATTAAACCCTAATTAAATAAATAATTACATGTATACACGGTGTTTAATATTTTAAAATATGTATGAGTTCATGCAAGTCTATAAATATATTTAAAATAATTAATAATAAATTATTTACGTGAAAATTTCTCCGAAAATGCAAGTCTCGGGAAAATTTTACGTAAAGCACTGTAAATAAGACACAATAATTAAAATAGGTTTTAAATACATATCAACTCATAAAAATATCATAATACATATACAAAAACTATTAACACTGCATATCCTGATGCAGTATTAAAATATTTAAAAAATACGAGATATTACAGTCTTCCCCCCTTACAAGAATTCATCCCCGAATTCCAAAAAGAAAAGATTACAGGATTAAGAAGGAAAGAGATACGGGTAAGAAGCTCGCTGTAATATCCCGTGTTTTTTTAAAATATTTTTTCACTGTACCGGGATATACAGTGTCAATAATTTTCATGCATTATACGATATTTTTTATGAGTTGATATGTATTTTAAACCTATTTTAATTACTGTCTATTATTTTCAGTATTTTACGTAAAATTTTCCCGGGACTTTCATTTTCGGGGGAAATTTCCACGTAAACAATGTATTATTAATTATTTTAAATGTATTTACGGGTTTGCATGAACTCATACATATTTTTAAATTATTAAATAAAGTCTGTGTGTGTATATTTATTTAATCAGGGTTTATTATTACCCTAATATTTTATTATTTATTTATTATTATTTGATTATTTTATTTATTATTAAATTATTAAAATTTATTATTTTTTTTCTTTTTTCTTTTTTTTTTCTTTTTCTTTTCCTTTTTCTTTCTTTTTCTTTTTCTTTCTCTTTCCTTTTCTTTCTTTTTCTTTTTCTTCTTCTTCTTCTTCTTCTCCGTGGGTGCCCGACGCCACCATCATTTTCTCACCGTCGTTTCTCCCTCCTCCGGCCACCGTTTTCGACACCGCCGGTCTCTATCTTCTCCTTGAGCTCCGGTGAGTGTTATTCTAGCTTTGGTTTGAGCTAAAATGGTCTAGAATTGCTTAGGTTTTGAGTTGAAGTTTTCGGCCACTTTTGGTTTTTGATTTTTTTGAGCTTCAATTTGGATGATTCATGGAAACTTCCTTCACAAATGTTGTTCCTGGTAGCTTAATCTTCATGTATGAATTTTTGTAGAATTTTTGGAGATTGTTTGGATTTTTGGGTATTTTTGAATATTTTAATATTATTTTCGAATTTTCGGAAATTAATTATTTAAATTATGAAATTGGAGTTTATGGTTGAATTAGGTGTTGAAATGAATTATAGGAATTTATTTGGAATTTTTATGAATTTCTAAGTATTTATTTTTAATTATTGAAGTTTATGTGATTTTGTAAAATTAAGTTAATTGTGTTTTAAATTGAATTTAAGTTGGTTAATTGAGTTTAATTATTGATATTATTGATAAATATGTTGAGAAAATTAATTTTGGATAATTGTATGATTTTTGGTGAATTTTTGAAGTAATTTAGGTATATATATATATATAGGGGTATTTTGGTAATTTTACCCTAAATTGTCTAAAAATGTAATTTAATTGGTTTTAATATTTATTTAAGGTATAAAAATGATTTCTACAAAATATTTGGTATTTTTAACTAATTAAAACTATTTTCTGGGAATTATTTTCAATTATATATATAATATACGGTTTTTCTAATAAAATGAGTTTTAATCGATTTTTACAGTGTTTCAAGATTTATTTTGTAATTTCTACGTATGAAATGTATTTTTATGATTTAAGGATATTTTTGGTATATTTGAATATATATTCTGTATTTGTGGACCCCGGTCGACAGATTGTAGTCTGGAGTCCGACCGAGGGGTTGTGATTGATTGTGGTGTTTATTTTTGAAGTGTATTTTCTTTGTAGGGTCGGCTCTACTCTTTTGAGTAGAGAGATTTCCGTTTTACAGGGGAGGTTCTGCCGGATTTCCGGTAGAATTCTCGTAAAACGTGATATCCAGTCGAACCCTAATTCTGTTTCCGTATTTTAATACTCTAGATTGAATTCTAGGATTTCTGTTAGGGTTATTCTGATGTCGATTAATTATTTCTTGTTTAGTTGCGCCGAGACCGAGGGTTAGTGGACCAGGCCCGTCGGACCCGTCTCGTGGAGCGCATTAGGTGAGTTACTATATTATATATATATGCTTAGGATGCATGATTTAGAAAATGCATGTTTTATTTTGACTGAATATGCATAAATAATGTGATTTATATTCAAGTATATTTTTGGTATATAATAAATTATATACATGTTTTATTAATATAATATATTTAAAATGTTTTTAAATATATTTTTAGTTTAATTCATGATTTGATTGAATTCATTTGACATATATATACTCAAAATATACCTGGTTTATGTTTGGTATATTTTCGGTATATATATGGTTTATATTGTTATTTCATTTATATTCATGCATCATTTATTTTTGTGAATGAATGTTTTATATTTAAGAATGAAGGATATCAATAGAACGTGCTACCTAGTGGGCAAGCACTAGGACCGAGTACGTACCGGTATGCCTATAGCTTTAGGCTATATTACTAACTATTTGTGGATATTGGTTTGATATGATTATTGATATGTGTGAGATGTGGTTTGGGTGTGATTGCTGGAGCTCGGTTGACCAAGTGTCTCGGGGCCAATCACACTGGCAGTCAGACTGCTGGAGCTCGGTTGACTTAGTGTCTCGGGGCCAGTCTACTGTCCATATGGATTAAGTGGATATATTTGGAATCAGTGAGCCTGTATGGCTAGAGTGTTGTTTAACACTATTTTCTGAGGTTGCGATATTCTAGGGTTCTATGTGATCCTTCATAAAAGTTGATTTTCAGACAAAATATATAAAATGATTTTTCTGCATCTGTATGAACTTGCCTGTATATATACATATTACTCATATACTGTTGACTGTATGCATTATCACTTAGAGTGTATGTATATATATTATAGTAATTCACTCAGTGAGGTCTGACTCCCCTCCGTTGACTATTTTTCAGGAGAGTCAACTTCCTCAGACCTCAGTAGCAGGTCAATACGCCGGATTTCTTCCGCCCCGGCTTCTTTATGTAAATTATATACTTGAGTCTTATTTATTTTATCTAGACACTACAGTAGTTGTGATTTTCAGTAGTTGTAAATTAAAGTATTGGATTTTATGTATTTGTTTTAAAGAGATGTATTATAGTAAACTGGATTTGTATAAAGATTATACATTTATGAGATTATATATGTGATGTGATGAGTTTTGAATTGAATCCAGTTGATATGGATGATATTGTAATATTTATGATTTTATTTTCCGCTGCATATTATATTTTTATTGTTATTATTGCATATTTATTTTATTTTTAGGCTTGCTACGGGTTCCGGATTCGAAAGAATTCCCGTTCCCTAGCGCCGGTCATGGCCCCTGTTTTGGGTCGTGACAAAGTTGGTATCAGAGCGAAGTTCGTATCAGAGTGGAGTTCTGTGTCAGGGCTTAGTTATGTGAGTTGTGGCCCTAGTTTTAAAGTTGTGTTTTCTGTTGGACTACTGCAGTGTATTAGGTTCGAGTATGTCTTGATGAGTATTCCTTGCTGTAGTTTTCAGCGTTATTCCTCCGTTGTCTGTTTTGTCTGAATCTTTCCGTTTGTCTTTTCAGAATGAGGAGGCGAGCGCGTGTCGCTCCACCGGTCGTTGAGGCCGAGGATGATGAGTCTTTTCAGGACGAAGTTTTACCTCCTGAGCAACCAGTTAGACGTAGAGGTCGTGGCAAGGGTAGACCTCGAGGAGCGGCAGGTCGCCGTAGGCAGAGAGAGTTACAGGACGAGGAGCCTGTTGAGCCTGAGTTTGATGTTCCTGTTCCTCCAGTTGTTCAGCCTGTTCAGCCTGCCTATCAGCAGGGTATGTCTGACCCTGAGGCAGCTTTGTTCTATGCCAGAGTTGGCAGGATTGCTTTTGATGGTACTTCTGATCCTTTAGATTTTCTGCATGCGATTGAGACTAGGACTCGGACTGCTCATACCGAGTACCAGAGGATCATGATCGTTGAGTTGTCTGTTGAGGGACCAGCCTTGGATTGGTTCATTTAGATGATCCAGCCCTTTATGATGACGATGACATGGGCTCAGTTTCGAGAGCGGTTTATGAGGAGATTTTGTCCAGAGCCTCTTCGTTTGAGCTATCGTCTCCGTTTGACTAGTATTTCTCGTGGAGATCGATCAGTAGAGGAGTATACCCGAGAGTTTCTTCGTCTGGGTAGATATGCTGAGGATCTGATGCGAGATCAGTATTTCGCTGTTACTACCTATGTTACTGGTTTGGGTTCAGCTTTTGCTGGTATGCCCACAGCAGAGTCGTGGTAGAGGTACTAGAGGAGGTGCCAGAGGTGTTGGCCAGGCTTCTACCAGTCAGCAGGGAGGTCGAGGCCAGGCCAGAGTTTTTCATCTGACTCAGCAGGATGCTCAGGCATCTAATGCAGTCGTGGCAGGTATTCTTTCTGTTTGTTACCTGGATGCTTTGGTTTTGTTTGATTCGGGTGCCACGCATTCATTTGTTTCTCCCATTTTTGCTTCTAAATCTTGTTGGCAAGCTTCGAGGATGGCTTTTCCTTTGTCTGTTGCCACTCCTCTGAGTGATTCTTTGGACGTCGATATTGTTCTTTCTGGTTGTCCAGTTCTCGTGGGAGATAGAGAATTATCCACCGATTTGATTTTGTTGGATGTGATGGAGTTTGATGTTATTTTGGGAATGGATTGGTTGTCTCAGCACTTTGCCGTGGTTGATTGCAGGAATAAGGAGGTGATTTTCAGAATTCCTGGTGAAGTAGAATTTAAGTTTGTTGGTGACAGGAGTTCAGCACCTCAGAATCTTATTTCTGTTATTTCAGCTAGGAAGTTGTTGAGGAAAGGTTGTCAGGGGTTTTTGGCATTGGTTAGGGATACGTCAGTGGAGAAGTTGTCACTCACAGATGTTCCTGTTGCTTGTGAGTTTCCTGATGTTTTTCCCGAGGAGTTGCCAGGTTTACCACCTCATAGAGAGATTGAGTTCTGTATAGATGTGGTTCCAGGTATTACTCCTATATCTATGCCACCCTATCGTATGGCTCCTGCAGAGTTGAAAGAGTTAAAGGAGCAGTTGCAAGAGTTGTTGGATAAGGGTTTTATCAGACCTAGTGTTTCCCCTTGGGGTGCACCAGTCTTGTTTGTGAAGAAGAAGGATGGTACCCTGAGACTGTGCATTGATTATAGAGAGCTGAATAAGGTGACAGTGAAGAACAAGTATCCTCTCCCGAGGATTGATGATTTATTTGATCAGTTACAGGGTGCACAATTCTTTTCTAAGGTCGACTTGAGGTCGGGTTATCATCAGCTGCGGATCAGTGAAGCTGATATTCCTAAGACAGCGTTCCGCACTCGTTATGGCCATTATGAGTTTCTGGTGATGTCTTTTGGTTTGACTAATGCACCAGCAGCTTTTATGGACCTGATGAACAGAGTATTCCGACCGTATGTGGATCAGTTTGTGGTAGTCTTCATTGATGATATACTGGTATATTCGAGGAGTATGGAAGAGCACGTATATCACTTGAGGATTGTACTACAGACACTGAGAGATCATCAGCTTTATGCTAAATTCTCGAAGTGTGATTTCTGGATGGAGAGTGTTTCTTTTCTTGGACACGTAGTGTCTAAAGAAGGTATTCAGGTTGATCCACAGAAGATTGAAGCAGTATCTGAGTGGCCTAGACCTACTTCAGTTACGGAGATTCAGAGTTTTCTGGGTTTAGCCGGGTATTATAGGCGGTTTGTGCAGGATTTTTCCAGGATAGCAGCCCCTATGACTCGCTTGACTCAGAAGAATGTTAGATTCGAGTGGTCAGAAGCTTGTGAGAATAGTTTTCAGTTGTTGAAGGAGAAGTTGACCACAGCGCCAGTATTAGCTTTGCCTAATAGTGTGGATAAGTTCACAGTTTACTGTGATGCCTCTAGAATTGGTCTTGGTTGTGTGTTGATGCAGAATGGAAGGGTGATAGCCTATGCTTCGAGGCAGTTGAAGAAGCATGAGCAGAACTATCCTACACATGATCTAGAGATGGCTGCAGTGATCTTTGCTTTGAAGATTTGGAGACATTATTTGTACGGGGTGACTTGTGAGATATTTACTGATCACAAGAGCCTTAAGTACATTTTCCAGCAGCGAGATTTGAATTTGAGGCAGAGAAGATGGTTGGAATTGTTGAAGGATTATGATTGCGAGATTCTTTACCATCCGGGTAAAGCTAATGTGGTAGCAGATGCCTTGAGTAGGAAGTCCTCAGGTAGTCTTGCTCATATCGGTGTAGAGAGGAGACCATTGATCCAGGAATTGCATCTGATGGTGGATCAAGGTCTGATGATGAAGATCAGTAGATCAGGTGGACTGTTAGCTCAATTTAAAGTACGATCTGTGCTAAGGGATAGGATTAAAGCAGCTCAGAGCCGAGATCCTATTCTAGAAGAGCTTGCAGAGAATGTCAGAGCAGGGAAGTTCACTGATTTCACACTCGATGATGATGGTGTGTTGTGGATCAGTGGTAGATTGTGTGTTCCTGATGTGGATGACTTGAGAGAGGAGATCCTAGAGGAAGCACATTCTACATCCTACAAGCGTTCATCCTGGTGTTACTAAGATGTACGACAGTATCAGAGATCTATACTGGTGGGATGGATTGAAGAAGGATGTTGTCGATTTTGTTGCTAAGTGCTTGACGTGTCAGCAAGTGAAAGCCGAACATCAGAAGCCTTCTGGGAAGCTTCAGCCTCTTCCTATTCCCGAGTGGAAATGGGAAAGGATAGCTATGGATTTTGTGGTCGGTTTACCTCGTTCGAAGGATGGATACGATTCCATCTGGGTGATTGTAGACAGATTGACGAAGTCTGCACATTTCTTGCCTGTGAAAGCCACATATTCAGTTGCTAGATTGGCGAAATTGTATGTGAAGCATATTGTATGCCTTCATGGAGTACCTGTGTCCATTGTGTCAGATAGAGGTTCAGTGTTCACTTCTCATTTTTGGCAGAAGTTGCAAGAAGCGATGGGCACTAGGTTGGATTTTAGTACTGCTTTTCATCCTCAGACAGACGGTCAGTCTGAGAGGACGATCCAGACACTGGAAGATATGTTGAGGATGTGTGTCTTGGATTTGAGAGGTAGCTGGGATGATCATTTGTCGCTTGTTGAGTTTGCATATAATAACAGCTACCATAGCAGTATTGGTATGGCACCATATGAGGCGTTGTATGGAAGGAAGTGTAGATCCCCGTTGAGTTGGGATGAGATCGGTGAGAGAGTTTTGACTGGACCAGAGATGGTTCAGGATGCTGCAGAGAAAGTCGCCGTGATCAAGCGTAGATTAGAGACCGCAGTTAGTAGACAGAAGAGTTATGCGGATCCTAGGCGCAGAGATGTGGAGTTTCAGGTTGGAGATTTCGTTTTTCTGAAAGTATCTCCGATGAAGGGTGTGATGAGATTTGGCAGGAAGGGTAAGTTAGCACCGAGATATATTGGACCGTTTGAGATTCTGGAGAGAGTTGGCACTGTTGCATATCGGTTGGATTTGCCTCCGAGTATGTCACAGGTGCATCCAGTATTTCATATCTCGATGTTGAGGAAGTGTATCTCAGATCCTTCACACGTGTTGCAACCTGACAGTGTGGAAGTGAGTGAAGATTTGACGTTTGTGGAAGAACCTGTGGCGATCGTTGATTTTCAAGTTCGACAGTTGCGATCGAAGCAGATTCCGATGGTCAAGGTTTTGTGGCGTAGCGACAGAGTTGAAGAGCATACGTGGGAGACTGAAGCTGAGATGCGAGCTTCTTACCCGTATCTCTTTCCTTCCTGATTCTGTAATCTTGTTTTTAGAATTCGGGGACGAATTCTTGTAAGGGGGGAAGACTGTAATATCCCGTGTTTTTTTAAAATATTTTTTCACTGTACCGGGATATACAGTGTCAATAATTTTCATGCATTATACGATATTTTTATGAGTTGATATGTATTTTAAACCTATTTTAATTACTGTCTATTATTTTCAGTATTTTACGTAAAATTTTCCCAGGACTTTCATTTTCGGGGAAATTTCCACGTAAACAATGTATTATTAATTATTTTAAATGTATTTACGGGTTTGCATGAACTCATACATATTTTTAAATTATTAAATAAAGTCTGTGTGTGTATATTTATTTAATCAGGGTTTATTATTACCCTAATATTTTATTATTTATTTATTATTATTTGATTATTTTATTTATTATTAAATTATTAAAATTTATTATTTTTTTTCTTTTTTCTTTTTTTTTTCTTTTTCTTTTCCTTTTTCTTTCTTTTTCTTTTTCTTTCTCTTTCCTTTTCTTTCTTTTTCTTTTTCTTCTTCTTCTTCTTCTTCTCCCGTGGGTGCCCGACGCCACCATCATTTTCTCACCGTCGTTTCTCCCTCCTCCGGCCACCGTTTTCGACACTGCCGGTCTCTATCTTCTCATTGAGCTCCGGTGAGTGTTATTCTAGCTTTGGTTTGAGCTAAAATGGTCTAGAATTGCTTAGGTTTTGAGTTGAAGTTTTCGGCCACTTTTGGTTTTTGATTTTTTTGAGCTTCAATTTGGATGATTCATGGAAACTTCCTTCACAAATGTTGTTCCTGGTAGCTTAATCTTCATGTATGAATTTTTGTAGAATTTTTGGAGATTGTTTGGATTTTTGGGTATTTTTGAATATTTTAATATTATTTTCGAATTTTCGGAAATTAATTATTTAAATTATGAAATTGGAGTTTATGGTTGAATTAGGTGTTGAAATGAATTATAGGAATTTATTTGGAATTTTTATGAATTTCTAAGTATTTATTTTTAATTATTGAAGTTTATGTGATTTTGTAAAATTAAGTTAATTGTGTTTTAAATTGAATTTAATTGGTTAATTGAGTTTAATTATTGATATTATTGATAAATATATTGAGAAAATTAATTTTGGATAATTGTATGATTTTTGGTGAATTTTTGAAGTAATTTAGGTATATATATATATATATAGGGGTATTTTGGTAATTTTACCCTAAATTGTCTAAAAATGTAATTTAATTGGTTTTAATATTTATTTAAGGTATAAAAATGATTTCTACAAAATATTTGGTATTTTTAACTAATTAAAACTATTTTCTGGGAATTATTTTCAATTATATATATAATATACGGTTTTTCTAATAAAATGAGTTTTAATCGATTTTTACAGTGTTTCAAGATTTATTTTGTAATTTCTACGTATGAAATGTATTTTTATGATTTAAGGATATTTTTGGTATATTTGAATATATATTCTGTGTTTGTGGACCCCGGTCGACAGATTGTAGTCTGGAGTCCGACCGAGGGGTTGTGATTGATTGTGGTGTTTATTTTTGAAGTGTATTTTCTTTGTAGGGTCGGCTCTACTCTTTTGAGTAGAGAGATTTCCGTTTTACAGGGGAGGTTCTGCCGGATTTCCGGTAGAATTCTCGTAAAACGTGATATCCAGTCGAACCCTAATTCTGTTTCCGTATTTTAATACTCTAGATTGAATTCTAGGATTTCTGTTAGGGTTATTCTGATGTCGATTAATTATTTCTTGTTTAGTTGCGCCGAGACCGAGGGTTAGTGGACCAGGCCCGTCGGACCCGTCTCGTGGAGCGCATTAGGTGAGTTACTATATTATATATATATGCTTAGGATGCATGATTTAGAAAATGCATGTTTTATTTTGACTGAATATGCATAAATAATGTGATTTATATTCAAGTATATTTTTGGTATATAATAAATTATATACATGTTTTATTAATATAATATATTTAAAATGTTTTTAAATATATTTTTAGTTTAATTCATGATTTGATTGAATTCATTTGACATATATATACTCAAAATATACCTGGTTTATGTTTGGTATATTTTCGGTATATATATGGTTTATATTGTTATTTCATTTATATTCATGCATCATTTATTTTTGTGAATGAATGTTTTATATTTAAGAATGAAGGATATCAATAGAACGTGCTACCTAGTGGGCAGCACTAGGACCGAGTACGTACCGGTACGCCTATAGCTTTAGGCTATATTACTAACTATTTGTGGATATTGGTTTGATATGATTATTGATATGTGTGAGATGTGGTTTGGGTGTGATTGCTGGAGCTCGGTTGACCAAGTGTCTCGGGGCCAATCACACTGGCAGTCAGACTGCTGGAGCTCGGTTGACTTAGTGTCTCGGGGCCAGTCTACTGTCCATATGGATTAAGTGGATATATTTGGAATCAGTGAGCCTGTATGGCTAGAGTGTTGTTTAACACTATTTTCTGAGGTTGCGATATTCTAGGGTTCTATGTGATCCTTCATAAAAGTTGATTTTCAGACAAAATATATAAAATGATTTTTCTGCATCTGTATGAACTTGCCTGTATATATACATATTACTCATATACTGTTGACTGTATGCATTATCACTTAGAGTGTATGTATATATATTATAGTAATTCACTCAGTGAGGTCTGACTCCCCTCCGTTGACTATTTTTCAGGAGAGTCAACTTCCTCAGACCTCAGTAGCAGGTCAATACGCCGGATTTCTTCCGCCCCCGGCTTCTTTATGTAAATTATATACTTGAGTCTTATTTATTTTATCTAGACACTGCAGTAGTTGTGATTTTCAGTAGTTGTAAATTAAAGTATTGGATTTTATGTATTTGTTTTAAAGAGATGTATTATAGTAAACTGGATTTGTATAAAGATTATACATTTATGAGATTATATATGTGATGTGATGAGTTTTGAATTGAATCCAGTTGATATGGATGATATTGTAATATTTATGATTTTATTTTCCGCTGCATATTATATTTTTATTGTTATTATTGCATATTTATTTTATTTTTAGGCTTGCTACGGGTTCCGGATTCGAAAGAATTCCCGTTCCCTAGCGCCGGTCATGGCCCTTGTTTTGGGTCGTGACACTCGCATCTCAGCTTCAGTCTCCCACGTATGCTCCTCAACTCTGTTGTTATGCCATAAAACCTTGACCATCGGAATCTGCTTCGATCGCAACTGTCGAACTTGATAATTAACGATCGCCACAGGTTCTTCCATAAACATTAAATATTCACTCACTTCTACACTGTCGGGCTGCAACATGTGAGAAGGGTCTGAGATATACTTCCTCAGCATCGAGATATGAAATACTGGATGCACTTGTGACATACTCGGAGGCAAATCCAACCGATATGCAACAGTGCCAACTCTCTCCAGAATCTCAAACGGTCCAATATATCTCGGTGCTAACTTACCCTTCTTGCCAAATCTCATCACACCCTTCATCGGAGATACCTTCAAAAAAATGAAATCTCCTACCTGAAACTCCACATCTCTGTGCCTAGGATCCGCATAACTCTTCTGTCTGCTAACTGTGGTCTCTAATCTGCGCTTAATCACGACAACTTTCTCTGTAGCATCCTGAACCATCTCAGGTCCAGTCAATGCTCTCTCACCAATCTCATCCCAACTCAAAGGGGATCTACACTTCCTTCCATACAACGCCTCATATGATGCCATGCCAATACTGCTATGGTAGCTGTTATTATATGAAAACTCAATGAGTGGCAAATTATCATCCCAGCTACCTCCTAAGTCCAGGACACACATCCTCAACATATCTTCCAATGTCTGGATCGTCCTCTCAGACTGACCATCTGTCTGAGGATGAAAAGCAGTACTGAAGTCCAACCTAGTGCCCATCGCTTCCTGCAACTTCTGCCAAAAATGAGAAGTAAACACTGAACCTCTATCTGATACAATGGACACAGGTACTCCATGAAGGCATACGATATGCTTCACATACAACTTCGCCAATCTGGCAACTGAATAAATGGCTTTCACAGGCAAGAAATGTGCAGACTTCATCAACCTGTCTATGATCACCCAGATGGAATCGTATCCATCCTTCGAACGAGGTAAACCGACCACAAAATCCATAGCTATCCTTTCCCACTTCCACTCGGGAATAGGAAGAGGCTGAAGCTTCCCAGAAGGCTTCTGATGTTCAACTTTCACTTGCTGACACGTCAGACACTTAGCAACATAATCAGTGACATCCTTCTTCAATCCATCCCACCAGTATAAATCTCTGATACTGTGGTACATCTTAGTAATGCCCGGATGAACGCTGTAGGCTGTAGAATGTGCTTCCTCTAGGATCTCTTCTCTCAAATCATCCACATTAGGAACACACAATCTACCACTGATCCACAACACACCATCATCATCAAGTGTGAAATCAGTGAACTTCCCTGCTCTGACATTCTCTGTAAGCTCTTCTAGAATAGGATCTCGGCTCTGAGCTGCTTTAATCCTATCCCTCAGTACAGATTGTACTTTAAACTGAGCTAGCAGTCCACCTGATCTACTGATCTTCATCATTAGACCTTGATCCACCAACAGATGCAATTCCTGGATCAATGGTCTCCTCTCAACACCGATGTGAGCAAGATTGCCTGAGGACTTTCTACTTAAGGCATCTGCTACGACATTAGCTTTACCCGGATGATATAGAATCTCACAGTCGTAATCCTTCAACAATTCCAACCATCTTCTCTGCCTCAGATTCAGATCTCGCTGCTGGAAAATGTACTTAAGGCTCTTGTGATCAGTAAATATCTCACAAGTCACCCCGTACAGATAATGTCTCCAAATCTTCAAAGCAAAGATCACTGCAACCATCTCAAGGTCATGTGTAGGATAGTTCTGCTCATGCTTCTTCAACTGCCTCAAAGCATAAGCTATCACCCTTCCATTATGCATCAACACACAACCAAGACCAATTCTAGAGGCATCACAATAAACTGTAAACTTGTCCACACTATTAGGCAAAGCTAATACTAGCGTTATGGTCAATTTCTCCTTCAACAACTGGAGGCTATTCTCACAAGCTTCTGACCACTCGAATCTAACATTCTTCTGAGTCAAGCGAGTAATAGGGGCTGCTATCCTGGAAAAATCCTGCACAAACCGCCTATAATACCCGGCTAAACCCAGAAAACTTCGAATCTCAGTAACAGAAGTAGGTCTAGGCCACTCAGACACTGCCTCAATCTTCTATGGATCAACCTGAATACCTTCTTTAGACACTACGTGTCCAAGAAAAGAAACACTCTCCATCCAGAAATCACACTTTGAGAATTTAGCATAAAGCTGATGATCTCTTAGTGTCTGTAGTACAATCCTCAAGTGATATACATGCTCCTCCATACTCCTTGAATAAACCAGTATATCATCAATGAAGACTACCACAAACTGATCCACATACGGTCTGAATACCTTATTCATCAGGTCCATAAAAGCTGCTGGTGCATTTGTCAAACCAAAAGACATCACCAGAAACTCATAATGGCTATATCGTGTGCGGAATGCTGTCTTAGAAATATCAGCTTCACTAATCCACAACTGATGATAACCCGACCTCAAGTCAACCTTAGAAAAGAACTGTGCACCCTGTAGCTGATCAAATAAGTCATCTATCCTCGGGAGGGGATACTTGTTCTTCACTGTCACCTTATTCAGCTCTCTGTAGTCAATGCACAGTCTCAGGGTACCATCCTTCTTCTTCACAAACAGGACTGGTGCACCCCAAGGAGAAACACTGGGTCTAATGAAACCTTTATCCAACAACTCTTGCAACTGCTCCTTTAACTCTTTCAACTCTGCAGGAGCCATTCTGTAGGGTGGCATAGATATAGGAGTAGTACCTGGAACCACATCTATACAGAACTCAATCTCTCTGTGAGGTGGTAAACCTGGCAACTCCTCGGGAAAAACATCAGGAAACTCACAAGCAATAGGAACATCTGTGAGTGACAACTTCTCCACTGACGTATCCCTGACCAATGCCAAATATCCCTGACAACCTTTCTTCAACAACTTCCTAGCCGTAATAGTAGAAATAAGATTCTGAGGTGCTGAACTCCTATCACTAATAAACTTAAAATCTTCTTCATCAAGAATTCTAAAATTCACCTCTTTATTCCTGCAATCTACCACGGCATAGTGCTGAGATAACCAATCCATTCCCAAAATAACATCAAACTCCATCACATCCAACAGAATCAAATCAGCGGGTAATTCTCTATCTCCCACGAGAACTGGACAACTAGAAAGAACAATATCGGTGTCCAAGGAATCACTCAAAGGAGTGGCAACAGATAAAGGAAAAGCCATCCTCGAAGCTTGCCAACAAGATTTAGAAGCAAAAATGAGAGAAACAAACGAATGCGTGGCACCCGGATCAAACAAAACCCATGTATCCAGGTAACAGACAGAAACAATATCTGCCATGACTGCATTAGATACCTGAGCATCCTGTTGAGTGAGATGAAAAACTCTGGCCTGACCTTGACCTCCCTGCTGACTGGTAGAAGCCTGGCCAACACCTCTGGCACCTCCTCTAGTACCTCTACCATGACTCTGCTGTGGGAATCGCGGAATCTGCGGTTGCTGGTACTCAGAATAAGGACACGATCTGGCATAATGTCCTATCTGCCCGCATCTAAAGCATGTCAGTGGTGTCAGATAACACGGTCCCTGATGGACTCTACCACAAGTCTGACAAATGCTGGCAGCTGATCCAGAACTACGACCACTGCTGCTGCTCGAAGCACCTGACCCAAATCTGAACGATCTACGCTGACCTCCACGGCCATGTCTACTGCTTCGATGCACTCGCTGCTGCTGTCTCTGACTCTGCTGAGTCGGACCTCGCTGCTGACTACTCGAACCAATATGAAAACTCGAATACGGAGTAGCCTGCAATCCACTCAACTGAACTCCTAGCTAGTAGTAATCAGGCATCGTTCCCTACCTAACTAGCCTCAGCTCAATCTCCTTGGCTAACTCAATCATAGAATCCAGAGTAAGGCCTGCTGTAGGCATACCAACAAATGCTGAACCCAAACCAGTAACGTAGGTAGTGACTACGAAATACTGATCTCGCATCAGGTCCTCAGCATATCTACCCAGACGAAGAAACTCTCGGGTATATTCCTCTACAGATCGATCACCATGAGAAATACTGGTCAACCGGAGACGATAGCTCATACGGAGCGACTCTGGACAAAATCTCCTCATAAATCACTCTCGGAACTGAGCCCAGGTCATCGTCATCATATAAGGCTGGATCATCTAAATGAACCAATCTAGGGCTGGTCCCTCGACAGACAACTCAATGATCATGATCCGCTGGTACTCGGTATGAGCAGTCCAAGTCCGAGTCTCAATCGCATGCAGAAAATCTAACGGATCAGAAGTACCATCAAAAGTAATCCTGCCAACTCGGGCATAGAACAAAGTTTCCTCAGGGTCAGACATACCCTGCTGATAGGCAGGCTGAATAGGTTGAACAACTGGAGGTACAGGAACATCAAATTCAGGCTCTACAGGCTCCTCATCTTGTAACTCTCTCTGCCTACGGCGACCTGTCGCTCCTCGAGGTCTACCTCTGCCATGACCTCTACGTCTAACTGGTTGCTCAGGAGGTAAAACCTCATCCTGAAAAGACTCATCATCTGCGGCCTCAATGATCGGTGGAGCGACACGCGCTCGCCTCCTCATTCTGAAAAGACAACAAAACGATTCAGACAAAATAAACAATGGAGGAATAACACAGAAAACTAAAACAAAGAATACTTATCAAGACATACTCGAACCTAATTCACTGTAGTAGTTCAACAGAAAACACAACTCTGAAAACTAGGGCCACGACTCACAAAACTAAGCCCTGACACAGAACTCCGCTCTGATACCAACTTTGTCACGACCCAAAACAGGGGCCATGACCGGCGCTAGGGAACGGGAATTCTTTCGAATCCGGAACCCATAGCAAGCCTAAAAATAAAATAAAACATGCAATAATAATAACAATATATAATGCAGTGAAAATAAAAATCATAAATATCCAAAATAATATCCATCTCCCATATATAAATCTTTTGATACAATTCCAGTTCAAATATATTACAACATCTTGCATAAATATAATACATAAAATCCCATAATTAATTTACAACTACTACAGTGTCTAGATTATATAAAAATAAGACTCAAGTAAGCAGTTTACACAAAGAAGCCGGGGCGGAAGAAATCCAGCGTATAGGCCTGCTACTGAGGTCTGAAGATGTTGACTCTCTTGAAAAATTATCAACGGAGGGGAGTCAGACCTCACTGAGTGAATTACTATAATATATATACATACACACTAAATGACAATGCATACAGTCAACAGTATATATCTAATATGTATATATATAGGCAATTACACACAGATGCAATAAAATCATTTTATATATATTTCATTAAAAATCATCTTTTATAAAAGATCAAATAGAACCCTATGATATCGAAACCTCAATTAGTGTTAGACAACACTCTAGCCATACAGGCTCACTTAATCCAAATATATCCACTTAATCCATTTAGATAGTAGACTGGCCCCGAGACACTAAGTCAACCGAGCTCCAGCAGTCTGACTGTCAGTGTGATTGGCTCCGAGACACTTGGTCAACCGAGCTCCAGCAATCACACTCCCAAATCATATCTCACATCAGATAATCATATTCATTCAATATCCACAAATAGTTAGTAGTATAGCCTAAATGCTATAAGCGCACCGGTACGTACTCGGTCTTAGCGCTGCCCACTAGGTAGCACGTTCTATCGATATCCTTCATTAATAAATATAAAATATTCATTCACAAATAAATGATGCATGAATTTAAATAAAATAACAATATAAACCATATATATATCGAAAATATACCAAAAGTAAACCAAGTATATTTCAAGTATATATATGTCAAATGAATTCAATCAATTTACAAATTAAGCTAGAAATATATTTAAAAACATTTTAAATATGATTTATTAATAAAACATGCATATAATTTAATATATACCAAAAATAAACCAAAAATATACTTAAATACAAATCACATTATTTATGCATTTTAATCAAAATAAAACATATATTTCTAAATCATGCATCCTAAAGCATATATATATAGTATAGTAACTCACAAATTAGTGCGCTCCTCGAGATGGGTCCGACGGGCCTGGTCCACTAGCCCTCGGTCTCGGCGCAACTAAACAAATAATAACGACATAAATCATAATAAACCTAATAGAAAATCCTAGAAACTCGATCTAGAATATTAAACACAGAATCGAAATTAGGGTTCGATCGGATATCACGTTTTACGAGAATTCTACCAAAAATTTGATAGAACCTCCCCTGTAAAATGGAAATCTCTCTACTCAAAGAGTAGAGCAGACCCTGCAAAGAAACACGCTTCGAAATACAGGCTCAACTACTCAACCACAACCCCTCGGTCGGACTCCAAACTACAGTCTACCGACCGGGGTCCACAATCACAGAATAATTCTGAAAATACCAAAAGTACCTTTAAATCACAGAAATACATTTTATAGGTAAAAATTACATAATTATCCTTAAAACACAGTAAAAACCGATAAAAACTCATTTTATTAGAAAAACCGTATATTATATATATAATTGAAAATAATTCACGAAAAATAGTTTTAATTAATTAAAAATACCAAATAATTTGTAGAAATCATTTTTATACCTTAAATAACTATTAAAACCAATTAAATTACATTTTTAGCCAATTTTGTGTAAAATTACCAAAATACCCCTATATATATAAATATACTAAAATTACTTCAAAAATTCACCAAAAATAGTATAATTATCCAAAATTAATTTTCTCAACATATTTATCAATAATATCAATAATTAAACTCAATTAACCAATTAATTTCAAATAAAAACACATTTAACCTAATTTTCCCAAAATTACATAAACTTAAATAATTCAAAATAAATACATAGAAATTCATAAAAATTCCAAATAAATTCCTATAATTCATTTTAACACCTATATTTATCATAAAACATAATTTCATAATTTATTTAATTAATTTCCAAAAATTAGAAAATAATATTAAAATATTCAAAAATACCCAAAAATCCAAATAATCTCCAAAAATTCCATAAAAATTCATACATGTAGATTAAGCTACTAGAATCAACATTTGTGAAGAGATTTTTCATGAATCAATCAATTCAAAGATCAAAAAAATCAAAAACCCTAATGTGGCCGAAATCAAAAATTCGAAACCTAAGCAAATCAAGACCAATTCAGCTCAAACCAAAGCTAGAATCACACTCACCAGAGCTCAAGGAGAAGAAAGAGACTGGCAGTATCAAAAATGGTGGCCGAAATCGTGGTCGACGGTGAGGAGAGGAGTTCCGGCCAAATGTGGAAAATGGGAGCTAACCGGTGCCGGGGAAGGAGCTTGGGGCAGCGGAGCAGCTGGCTGGGGAAGGCGGAGCTGCTGGCGGCACACCGACGGTAGGTGGTCGGAAGTTGCAGCGGTGGTTGGTGATCGGGCACGGGAAGGAAGAAGAGAAGGGAAGAAGAAAAGAAAAGGAGAAGAAAAGGAAAGAAAAAGAAAAGAAAAATAAAAATAAAAAGAAAAAGAAAAAAAAGAAAAATAAAAAAATAATTTTAATAAAATATTTGAAAAAAAAAATCACACCCACACACTTAATATTTAATATTTTAAAATTTAATATTAATTAAAAATAATTAAATAACAAATAAACAAATAATTAATTAATAAAATATTAGGATAATATTAAACCCTAATTAAATAAATAATTACATGTATACACGGTGTTTAATATTTTAAAATATGTATGAGTTCATGCAAGTCCATAAATATATTTAAAATAATTAATAATAAATTATTTATGTGAAAATTTCCCCGAAAATGCAAGTCCCGGGAAAATTTTACGTAAAGTACTGTAAATAAGACACAATAATTAAAATAGGTTTTAAATACATATCAACTCATAAAAATATCATAATACATATACAAAAATTATTAACACTGCATATCCCGATGCAGTATTAAAATATTTAAAAAATACGGGATATTACATATATATACGTCGAATAAATCCAATTAAATTACAAAATAAGCTAGAAATGTATTTAAAAACATTTTAAACATAAATGGTTAATAAAGCATGCATATAATTTAATATATACCAAAAATAAACCAAAAGTAAACTAAAAATAAACTTAAATACTGATCACTGTATTTATGCATATTTAATCAAAATAAAACATATATTTCTAAAATCATGCATCCTAAGCATATATATATAAAATAGTAACTCACACTTAGTTCGCTCCTCGAGATGGATCCGACGAAACCTGGTCCACTAGGCCTCGGTCTCGGCGCAACTAAACAAACAAAAATAACAGACATCAGGATATACCTAACAGAAAATCCTAGAAACTCGATCTAGAATATTAGACACAGAATCAGAATTAGGGTTTGATCGGACATCACGTTTTACGAGAATTCTACCAAAAATTCGACAGAACCTCCCTAGTAAAATAGACATCTCTCTACTCAAAGAGTAGAGCCAGCCCTGCAAAGAAACACACTTCGAAAACAGGCTCAACAACTCATCCACAACCTCTCGGTCGGACTCCTAACTACAGTCTACCGATCGGAGTCCACAATCACAGAATAATTATAAAAATACCGAAAATGCCCTTATATCACAGAAATATATTTAATAAATAAAATTTACATAATTAACCTTAAAACACAGTAAAAATCGATAAAAACTCATTTTATTAGAAAAATCGTATATTATATATATAATTGAAAATAATTCACGAAAATAGTTTTAATTAATTAAAAATAATAAATAATTTGTAGAAATCATTTTTATACCTTAAATAATTATTAAAACCAATTAAATTACATTTTTAGTCAATTTAGGGTAAAATTACCAAAATACCCCCTATATATATAAATATACTAAAATTCATTCAAAAATTCACCAAAAATAGTATAATCATCCAAAATTAATTTTCTAAACATATTTATCAATAATATAAATAATTAAACTCAATTAACTAATTAATTTCAAATAAAAACACATTTAACCTAATTTTTCAAAATTACATAAACCTAATTAAATTCAAAATAAATACATAGAAATTCATAAAAATTCAAAATAAATTCCTATAATTAATTTCAACACCTATATTTATCATAAAACACAATTTCATAATTTATTTAATTAATTTCCGAAAATTAGAAAATAATATTAAAATATTCAAAAATACCCAAAAATCAAAATAATCTCCAAAAAATATAAAAAAAATTCATACATGTAGATTAAGCTAAGGGGAACAACATTTGTGAAGGAATTTTTCATTAATTAATCAAATTTAAGTTCAAAAAATCAAGAACCCTAAAATGGCCGAATTTGAAAAATTGAAACCTAAGCAAATCAAGACCATTTTAAGTGAAACAAAGCTTGGAATCACACTCAAAGGAGCTCAAGGAGAAGAAAGAGACCAGCGGTGTCAAAAATGGTGGTCGAAAACATCGTGAACGACATTGCTCCAACTTTCGGCTTCCCCGGCCAAAAACGACTTCCAGATGCCGGAAACAGCTGCAACAGGCTGCGGGAGAGGCTGGGGAAGGAGGTGGCACGCCTGGAGGCACACCAACGGCAAGGAATCGATGGTAGCAACGGCGGACGGTGATGGGGAACGGTCGGGAGGGAGAAGGAAGAAGAATGGTAGTTTTGTAATTATATCAAACTTTATAATTTTTGTTAATATTAAATGTATATATGTATATATATATATACATTACACTATATATGAAAATAATATAAAATCACACACATTAAATATACACCACACACATAAAATTTAATATTTTAAAAATTTAATACACCTAAAAATAATTAAATAATATTAAAATAAATAAACAAATAATAAAATATTAGGGTAATTAATCAAACCCTAATTAAATAAATAAGTACACATATATACGGTGTTTAGTATTTTAAAAATATATATGAGTTCATGCAAGTCCGTAAATCTATTTAAAATAATTAATAGTAAATTATTTACTTGAAAATTTTTCCGAAAATGCAAGTCCCGGAAAAATTTTACATAAGCACTTAAAATAATATAAAATAATTAAAAAAATTCAATTTTAATTAAATAACAGCTCATGAAATATCAATACAATATTTAAAATTATTAACACTGCATATCTCGATACAGTATTAAAATATTTAAAAATACGGGATATTACAGTTTTCCCCCCTTACAAGAATTCGTCCCCGAATTCTAAAAAGAAAATGATCACAAGATAAAAAAGGAAAGAGATACGGGTAAGAAGCTCGCATCTCAGCTTCAGTCTCCCACGTATGCTCCTCGACTCTGTTGCTATGCCACAGAACCTTGACCATCGAAATCTGCTTCGAATGCAATTGTCGGACTTGATAATCTACGATCGCCACAGGTTCTTCCACAAACGTCAAATCTTCACTCACTTCTACACTATCTGGCTGCAACACATGTGAAGGGTCTGAGATATACTTCCTTAACATCGAGATATGAAATACTGGATGCACTTGTGACATACTCGGAGGCAAATCCAACCGATATGCTACAGTGCCAACTTTCTCCAGAATCTCAAACGGTCTGATATATCTCAGTGCTAACTTACCCTTCCTGCCAAATCTCATAACACCCTTCATCGGAGATACCTTCAGAAAAAAAAATCTCTAACCTGAAACTCCACATCTCTGCGCCTAGGATCTGCATAATTCTTCTGCCTACTAACTGCGGTCTCTAATCTTCGCTTAATCACAATGACTTTCTCTGCAGCATCCTGAACCATCTCAGGTCCAGTCAAAGCTCTTTCACCGATCTCATCCCAACTCAACGGGGATCTGCACTTCCTTCCATACAACGCCTCATATGGTGCCATGCCAATACTACTATGGTAGTTGTTATTATATGCAAACTCAACGAGTGGCAAATGATCATCCCAGCTACCTCCCAAATCCAGGACACACATCCTCAACATATCTTCAGTGTTTGGATTGTCCTCTCAGATTGACCATCTGTCTGAGGATGAAAAGCAGTACTGAAGTCCAACCTAGTGCCCATAGCTTCCTGCAACTTTTGCCAAAAATGAGAGGTAAACACTGAACCTCTGTCTGACACAATGGACATAGGTACTCTATGAAGGCACACAATATGCTTCACATACAGCTTCGCCAATCTAGCTACATAATAGGTGGCTTTCACAGGCAAGAAATGTGTAGACTTCATCAACCTATCTACAATCACCCAGATGGAATCATATCCATCCTTAGAACGAGGTAAACCCACCATAAAATCTGTAGCTATCCTTTCCTACTTCCACTCGGGAATAGGAAGAGGCTGAAGCTTCCCAGAAGGCTTCTGATGTTCAGCTTTCACTTATTGACACGTCAAACACTTAGCAACATAATCAGCGACATCCTTCTTCAATCCATCCCACTAGTATAGATCTCTAATACGGTGGTACATCTTAGTAACACCTGGATGTACGCTATATGCTGTAGAATGTGCTTCCTCTAGGATCTCTTCTCTCAAATCATCAACATCAGGAACACAATCTACCACTGATCCACAACACACCATCATCATCGAGTGTGAAATCAGTGAACTTCTCCGCTCTTACATTCTCTGCAAGCTCTTCTAGAATAGGATCTCGGCTCTGAGCTGCTTTAATCCTATCCCTTATTACAGATCGCACTTTAAACTGAGCTAACAGTCCACCTGATCTACTTATCTTCATCATCAGACCTTGATCCACCAACAGATGCAACTCCTGGATCAACGGTCTCCTCTCAATACTGATGTGAGCAAGACTGCCTGAGGACTTTTTACTCAAGGCATCTGCTACCACATTAGCTTTACCCGGATGATATAATATCTCACAATCATAATCCTTTAATAATTCTAACCATCTCCTCTGCCTCAGATTCAGATCTCGCTGCTGGAAAATGTACTTAAGGCTCTTGTGATTAGTAAATATCTCACAAGTCACCCCGTACAGATAATGTCTCCAAATCTTCAAAGCAAAGATCACTGCAGCCATTTCAAGGTCATGTGTGGGATAGTTCTGCTCATGCTTCTTCAACTGCCTTGAAGCATAGGCTATCACCCTTCCATTCTGCATCAACACACAACCAAGGCTAATTCTAGAGGCATCACAATAAACTGTAAACTTGTGGTCGATTTCTCCTTCAATAACTGGAAACTGTTCTCATAAGCTTCTGACCACTCAAACTTGACATTCTTCTGAGTCAAGCGAGTCATAGGGGCTGCTATTCTAGAAAAATCCTGCACAAACCGCCTATAATACTCGGCTAAACCTAGAAAACTTCGAATCTCAGTAACAAAAGTCGATCTAGGCCACTCAGACACTGCTTCAATAATAATAATAATAATAATAATAATAATAATAATAATAATAATAACAACAACAACATAAATAAAGTATTTTGCATCGAAAATAAAATCATAAGTATTAAAATAATAATCCACTAAATGAAATTAAATTGAGCAACTCATCTCATATATAAATAAACTTTTAATACAAATCCAATCAAATCTTTAAAATACATAACTGACACAAATATAATACATAAACTCCACAACTGTTTACAACTACTGCAGTGTCTAGATTATAAAATAAAACTCAGATAAGCAGTTTACATAGTGAAGCCGGGGTGGAAGAAATCCGACATATAGGTCTGCTACTGAGGTCTGAAGACGATGACTCTCCTGAAAAATAGTTAACGGAGGGGAGTCAGACCTCCCTGAGTGAATTGTTATAATATATATACATGCATAACTAAATGGCAATGCACACAGTCAATAGTATATATAATAAATATATATACAGGCAAACACATACAGATGCAACAAAATCATTTTTATATGTTTACTGAAAATCATTGTTTATGAAGGATTAAATAGAACCCTAGAAAATCGCAACCTCAAACAGTGTTAGACAACACTTTAGCCATACAGGCTCACTTATTCCAAATAAATTCACTTATTCCATTTGGACAGTAGACTGGCCCTGAGACACTTGGTCAACCGAGCTCTAGCAATCTGACTGTCAGTGTGATTGGCCCCGAGACACTTGGTCAACCGAGCTCCAGCAATCACACTCCCAAATCATATCACACATCAAATCAAATCAATCTTATCAATATCCATAAATAGTTTAGTAATATAGCCTAAATGCTATCGGCGTACCGGTACGTACTCGGTCCTACTGCTGCCAACTAGGTAGCACGTTCTATTGATATCCTTCATTAATATATAAAACATACATTCATAAAACAAATGATGCATGATATTGAATAAAATAGCAACATAAACCATATATATACTAGAAATATACCAAAAATAAACCAAGTATATTTTGAGTATATATATGTCAAATAAATCCAATTAAATTACAAAATAAACTAAAAATATACCATGAATATACATAAAAACATTTTAAGAATAATTTATTAATAAAACATACATATAGTTGAAAATATACCAAAATATACCGAAAATATACTAAAAGTAAACCTAAGTAATAAATAAGTCGTTTATGCATATTTTACTAAAATAAATCATACATTTCTAAAACATGAACCCTAAAACATATATATATAAAATAACAACTCACTGTTATTGCGCTCCTCGAGATGGGTCCGATGGGCCTGGTCCACTAAGCCTCGGTCTCGATGCAACTATACAAACAAACGATAGCAGAAAATCAGAATAAATCTAACAGAAATTTCTAGAAACTCAATCTAGAATACTAGACACAGAATTAGAATTAGAGTTCGACCGGACATCACGTTTTATGAGAATTCTACTAAAAATTTTGCAGAACATCCCCTGTAAAATGAACATATCTCTACTCAAAGTAGAGCCGGTCCTGCAAAGAAAATGCACTTTGAAATAATACAATTCACAACCACAATCTCTCGGTCGAACTTCAAACTACAATTCATCGACCGAGGTTCACAATTCACAGAATAACACAGAAATACCGAAAATGCCCTTTAATAATAAAAATACATTTTATCAATCCAAATTACATATTTAACCCTAAAACATGTTAAAAACCAATAAAAACTCATTTATTTAGAAAAATCATATATTATATATATAATTTGAAAATAATTTACGAAAAATAGTTTTCATTAGTTAAAAATACTAAATAATTTATAGAAATCATTTTTATACCTTAATCAACTATTAAAACCAATTTAATTACATTTTTAGCTAATTTAGTGTCAAATTACCAAAATACCCCTATATATATAAATTCACTAAAATTAATAAAAAAATTCACCAAAAATAGTATAATTACTTAAAATTAATTTTCTCAACATATAATTCAATAATATCAATAAATATACTCAATTAACCAATTAATTTCAAATAAACACATAGTTAACCTAATTTTTCAAAAATTACATAAACTAAATAAATTCCAAATAATTATATAAAAATAAAAAAAATTAAAAATAAATTTCTAAAATGCATTTCAACACCTATAATTACCATAATACACAATTTCATAATTTAAGTAATTAATTTTTGAAAATTAGAAAATATTAACAAAATAATAAAAAATTCACAAAAATCAAAATAAATTCCAAAAATTCTACAAAAATTCCAGAGTATAGATTAAGCTACTAGGATCAATGGTTGTGAAAAGATTTTTCTTGAATCAATCAAATTGAAGCTCAAAAAATTCAAGAACCCTAATAGGCCGAAAATGGAAAATCAAAACCTAGGGAAATCTAGACCATTTTAAGTGAAACAAAGTTTGGAATCATACTCACTGAAGCTCAAGGAGAAGATAGATACTGGCGGTGTCAAAAATGGTGGCCGAAATCGGCTTGAACGGCAATGGAAGTGATTTCGACTTCTCTTAGAAAAATCCGGCCAAACACGTCGAAAATGGTGGCTTCAGGTGTCGGGAAAGGCTGGAGGTGGTGGTGGCAAGCCAAGAGGCACACCGACGGCAAGAAAATCAGCTTGCAACGGCCGAAAATGGGTAAGGGACGATCGGGAAGAGGAGGAGGAAGAAAGGGGCAATTCTGTAATTTTTGCAAACTTTTGATTTTTGATTATAAATTATGTATATATGTATATATATATATATATCCATACTATATATTATAATAATATATAATCCCACACACATTAATACTCACCACACATATATTTTAATAATATATACACATATATAATTAATTAATTAATATTAAAAACTAAATAATAAAAATTAATTTAATTAATTAAACCCTAATTTAATTTAAATAAATGTACATATATGTATTTTATTTAGCACTTTAAAATTATGTATGAGTTCATGCAAATTCGTAAAACTATTTAAAATAATTAATATTAAATTATTTACGTCTTAATTTCCTAAAAAATAACATTCTCGGGAAAATTTTATGTAAAGAACTTAAAATAATTAAGAATAATTAAAATAACTTAATAATTATTAGACTCATGAAAATAATCATAAATATATACAAAAATTATTAACATTGCATATCTCGATGCAGTTTAAAATTTTTTAAAAACTCGGGATATTACAATATATATAAAGTTTAATTTATTTACAACCCGTACCCCTCCTTCGTTTAATTTATTTACAACCCGTACCCTTCCTTCTTCCTCTTCATCGTCCGATGCCCTCCTCCCCGTTTCATACCGCTGCAACGCTGTTCCTTCACTGTTGGTGTGCCTCTCGGCGTGCCACCTCCCTTTTCAGCCATTTTTGATGTCCAGAGCTCCCATTTCCGATGTTGTTTGGCCGAATTTTCTTCTTGAAGCCCAGAGTTGCTCCCATTGCCGTTCACCCGACTTTTCAGCCACCATTTTGAGCCCCACCAGTCTCTATATCTTCCTTGAGCTCCATTGAGTGCATTTCCAAGCTTTGTTTCACTTGAAATGGTTTAGATTTTCCTAGGTTTCGATTTTATAATTTTGACCTACTAGGGTTTTTGATTTTTTTTTAGCTTTAATTTAGTTGATTCATGCAAAATTCCTTCATAAACATTGATCCTTGTAGCTTAATCTACCTCTGTGAATTTTTGTAGAATTTTTGGGAATTATTTTCATTTTTGTGAATTTTTTATTATTTTATTAATATTTTCTAATTTTCAAAAAATAATTAATTAAATTATGAAATTGTGTTTATGGTGTTTTTAGGTGTTGAAATGAATTTCAGAAATTTATTTGTAATTTTTGGTGAATTTTATATAATTATTTTGAATTTATTTAGTTTATGTAATTTTAGGAAAATTAGGTTAATTATGTGTTTTATTGAAATTAATTGGTTAATTGAGTATCTTTATTGATTTTATTGAATTATATGTTGACAAATTAATTTTTGAGTAATTATACTATTTTTGGTTAATTTTAAGGAATTTACGTAACTAGGGGTATTTTGGTAATTTGGCACTAAATTGGCTAAAAATATAATTAAATTGGTTTTAATAGTTATTTGAGGTATAAAATGATTTCTATAAATTATTTAGTATTTTTAACTAATTAAAACTATTTTTCGTAAATTATTTTCAAATTATATATAATATACGATTTTTCTAAATAAATGAGTTTTTATTGATTTTTAGTAAGTTTTAGGGTTAATTATGTAATTTGGATTTATAAAATGTATTTTGGTCAATATTTATGAATTTATTGAGAATTTTCAATTTTTAATAATATTTTATTAAAATTAGGGTTTTTATATATTTATTGGTAAAATAAATATTTTTAGCGTTTGAATAACTAAATTGCTATATTTTGAGTATTGAAGGGCATTTTTGGTATTTTTCATGTGTTCAATATTATTTCATGAATTGTGAATCTCGGTCGATAGAATTGTAATTTGGAGTCCGACCGAGGGATTGTGAATTTTATTTATTCTTGAAGTGTGTTTCTTTGCAGGACCTGCTATACTCTTTAAGTAGAGAGATATCCGTTTTACAAGGGAGGTTCTCCTGGATTTTTAGTAGAATTCTCGTAAAATGTGATGTCCGGTCGAATTCCTATTCTAATTTTGTGTCTAAGATTCTAGATCGAGTCTTTAGAATTTTTGTTAGACTTATTCTGATTCATGTTGTCATTTGTTTGTTTAGTTACGCTAAGACTGAGGCCTAGTGGACTAGGCCCGTCGGACCCATCTCGTGGAGCGCAGTAACAGTGAGTTGTTATTTTATATATACGTGCTTTAGGATGCATGTTTTTAGAAATGTATGATTTATTTTAGTAAATTATGCATAAATGATTTAATTATTGCTTAGGTTTATTTTTGGTATATGATTGGTATGTTTTTGGTATATTTTAAATTATATGTTTTATTAATGAATTATTCTCAAAATGATTTTAAGTATATTTCTAGATTATTTTATAATTAATTTGAATTAATTTGACGTATATATACTAGAAATATACTTGGTTTACTTTTGGTATGTTTCTAGTATATATATGGTTTATGTTGCTATTTTATTTAATATCATGCACTATTGATTTTATGAATGTATGTTTTATATAATAATGAAGGATAACAATAGAACGTGCTACCTAGTGGGCAGCACTAGGACCGAGTACGTACCGGTACGTCGATAGCATTTAGGCTTTATTTCTAACCTATTTGTGGATTATGATCGGATTGATTTATTTGATGTGAGATGTGATTTGGGAGTGTGATTGCTGGCGCTCGGTTGACCAAGTGTCTCGGGGCCAATCACATTGACAATTAGACTGCTGGAGCTCGATTGACCAAGTGTCTCGGGGCCAGTCTACTGTCCAAATGGAACAAGTGAAATTATTTGGAATAAGTGAGCCTGTATGGCTAGAGTGTTGTCTAACATTGTTTTGAGGTTGCAATTTTTTAGGGTTCTATTTGATCCTTCATATACGGCTGTATTTCTTAATATTTATATAAAATGATTTTACTGCATCTGTGTGATTTTGCCTGTATATATATTTATTATATATACTATTGAATGTGTGCATTTGTCATTTAGCTATGGATGTATATATATTATAACAATTCACTCAATGAGGTCTGACTCCCCTCTGTTGATTATTTTTTAGGAGAGTCTACGTCTTCAGACCTCAGTAGCAGACCCATACGCCAGATTTCTTCTGCCCCGGCTTTACTATGTAATTTGCTTACTTGATTTTATTTTATAATCTAGACACTATAGTAGTTATAGTCATTTGTGAAATTTATGTATCATGTTTTAATGAGATTGTATTTTAAAGATTTGTATTAAAAGATTATTTATATATGAGAATGAGCTTATTTATTTGAACAAGTTTGATGGAGCATTACTTTGTTTTATTTATGAAATTTATTTTTGCTATAAAATATTTTGATTATGTTGTTATTATTATTATTATTATTGCATGTTTTGTTTATTTTAAGGCTTGCTATGGGTTCCGGATTCGAAAGAATTCCCATTCCCTAGCACTGGTCATGGCCCCTGTTTTGGATCATGACAAAGTTGGTATCAGAGCAGAGTTCTATGTCAGGGCTTAGTTATGTGAGTTGTGGCCCTAGTTTTTAAAGTTATGTTTCTTTTGGTAACTACTGTAGTGAATTAGGTTTGAGTATGTCTTAATGAGTATTCCTGCTTTAGTTTTCTGTGTATTCCTCCATTGTCTATTCGTCTGATTCATTCTGTTTGTCTTTTCAGAATGAGGAGGTGAGCGCGTGTCGCCCCATCGATCGTTAAGGCCGAGCATGAAGATTCCTTTTAGGATGAGGTTTTACCTCTTGAGCTGCCAGTTAGACGCAGAAGTCGTGGCAGAGGTAGACCTCGAGGAGCGATAGGTCGCCGTAAACAGAGAGAGATACAGGATGAGGAGCCTGTAGAGCCTAAGTATGAGGGTATTCCTGTACCTTTAGTTGTTTCGCCTGTTCAGCCTGCCTATCGATAGGGTATGTCTGACCCTAAGGTAGCTTTGTTCTATGCCAGAGTTGGCAGGATCACTTTTGATGGGACTTTCGATCCATTGGATTTTCTGCATGCGATCGAGACTAGGACTCGGACTGCTCACATCGAGTACCAATGAATCATGATCGTCGAGCTATCTATTAAGGGACCAAACCTAGACTGGTTCATTCAGATGATCCAGCCTTACATGATGACAATAACCTAGGCTCAGTTCAGAGAGCGATTCATGAGGAGATTTTACCCAGAGTTGCTCTGCATGATTTATCGTCTTCGGTTGACCAGTATTTCTCGTGGTGACAGATCTATTGAGGAGTACACCTGAGAGTTCCTCTGGCTGGGTAGATATGTAGAGGATCTGATGTGAGATCAGTATTTCGCAGTTACTACTTACATCATCGGTTTGGGTTCTGCATTTGCTGGTATGCCTTCAACAGGCCTTACTCTGGAGTTGGTGATTGAGTTGGCCAAGGAGATTAAGCTGAGGCTAGTCAAGTAAGGTGCGATGCCTGATTACTACCAGCTGGGTGTTCAGTCGAGTGGATTACAGAATACTCAATATTTGAGTTTTCATATTGGTTCGAGTAGTCAGCAGAGAGGTCCAACTCAGTAGAGTCAGAAACAACAGCAACGGGTACATCAGAGCAGTAGACATGGCCGTGGAGGTCAGCGTAGACCGTTTAGACTTGGGTCAGGTGCTTCGAGTAGCAGTAGTGGACATATTTCTAGATCTTCTACCAGTGTTTGCCAGACCTGCAGCAGAGTCCATCAGGGACCATGTTACATGACACCGCTTAAATGCTTCAGATGTGGGCAGACAGGACATTATGCCAGATCGTGTCCTTATTTTGAGTATTAACAGCCACAGATTTCATGATTTCCATAGCAGTTGATTGCTAGTATTGCACTCGTTCTATTTCAGTTGCCTTCAGCCCAATATCAAAGTTCCACTTAGCTTGTTCCCCAGCAGGGTCGTGGTAGAGGTTCTAGAGGAGGTGCCAGAGGTGTTGGCCAGGCTTCTACTAGTCAGCAGGGAGGTCGAGGACAGGCCAGAGTCTTCCATCTCACTCAGTAGGATGCTCAGGCATCCAATGCAGTCGTGGTAGGTATTGTTTCTGTCTCTTACTTGGATGTATGGGTTCTGTTTGATTCGAGTGCCACACATTCGTTTGTTTCTCCCATTTTTGCTTTTAAGTCTTATTAGCAAGCTTTGAGGATGGCTTTTCCTTTGTTTTTCACCAGTCCTCTAAGTAATTCCTTGGACACCGATATTATTCTTTCTGGTTGTCCAGTTCTCGTGGGAAATAGAGAATTATCCGCTAACTTGATTTTGTTGGATGTGAAGTTTAATGTTATTCTGGGTATGGATTGGTTATCTCAACACTATACCATGGTGGATTGTCAGAGTAAAGAGGTAACTTTTAGAATTCCTGGTGAAGGAGAATTTAAGTTTATGGGTGATAGGAGTTCAGCACCTCAAAATCTTATTTTTGCTATTACGGCTAGGAAGTTGCTGAGGAAAGGTTGTCAAGGATATTTGGCATTGATCAGGGATACTTTAGTAGAGAAGTTGTCACTCACAGATGTTCCTATTGCCTTTGAGTTTTTTGATTTTTTTCCTGAGGAGTTGCCAGGTTTACCACCTCACAGAGAGATTGAGTTCTGTATAGATGTAATATCCCGTAATTTTAAAAAAAATATTTTTACACTGTACCGGGATATGCAGTGTCAGTAATTTTTGTATTTTATATGATATTTTTATGAGTTGATATGTATTTTAAACCTATTTTAATTACTGTCTATTATTTTCAGTATTTTACGTAAAATTTTCCCGGGACTTTCATTTTCGGGGAAATTTCCACGTAAACAATGTATTATTAATTATTTTAAATGTATTTACGGGTTTGCATGAACTCATACATATTTTTAAATTATTAAATAAAGCCTGTGTGTGTATATTTAATTAGGGTTTATTATTACCCTAATATTTTATTATTTATTTATTATTATTTGATTATTTTATTTATTATTAAATTATTAAAATTTATTTTTTTTCTTTTTTCTTTTTTTTTTCTTTTTCTTTTCCTTTTTCTTTCTTTTTCTTTTCTTTTCTCTTTCCTTTTCTTTCTTTTTCTTTTTCTTCTTCTTCTTCTTCTTTCTTCCCGTGGGTGCCGCCGGACCACCATTTTTGCCACCGTCGTTTCTCCCTCCTCCGGCCACCGTTTTCGACACCGCCGGTCTCTATCTTCTCCTTGAGCTCCGGTGAGTGTTATTCTAGCTTTTGTTTGAGCTAAAACGGTCTAGAATTGCTTAGGTTTTGAGTTGAATATTTCGGCCACTTTTGGTTTTCGATTTTTTTGAGCTTCAATTTGGATGATTCATGGAAATTTCCTTCACAAATGTTGTTCCTGGTAGTTTAATCTTCATGTATGAATTTTTGTAGAATTTTTGGAGATTGTTTGGATTTTTGGGTATTTTTGAATATTTTAATATTATTTTCGAATTTTCGGAAATTAATTATTTAAATTATGAAATTGGAGTTTATGGTTGAATTAGGTGTTGAAATGAATTATAGGAATTTATTTGGAATTTTTATGAATTTCCAAGTATTTATTTTTAATTATTGAAGTTTATGTGATTTTGGAAAATTAAGTTAATTGTGTTTTAAATTGAATTTAATTGGTTAATTGAGTTTAATTATTGATATTATTGATAAATATGTTGAGAAAATTAATTTTGGATAATTGTATGATTTTTGGTGAATTTTTGAAGTAATTTAGGTATATATATATATATAGGGGTATTTTGGTAATTTTACCCTAAATTGTCTAAAAATGTAATTTAATTGGTTTTAATATTTATTTAAGGTATAAAAATGATTTCTACAAAATATTTGGTATTTTTAACTAATTAAAACTATTTTTCGTGAATTATTTTCAATTATATATATAATATACGGTTTTTCTAATAAAATGAGTTTTAATCGATTTTTATAGTGTTTCAAGGTCAATTATGTAATTTTTATTTATAAAATGTATTTTTATGATTTAAGGATATTTTTGGTATATTTGAATATATTTTCTGTGTTTGTGGACCCCGGTCGACAGATTGTAGTCTGGAGTCCGACCGAGGGGTTGTGATTGTTTATGGTGTTATTTTCGAAGTGTATTTTCTTTGCAGGGTCGGCTCTACTCTTTTGAGTAGAGAGATGTCCGTTTTACAGGGGAGGTTCTGCCGGATTTCCGGTAGAATTCTCGTAAAACGTGATATCCAGTCGAACCCTAATTTCCGATTCTGTATTTAATACTCTAGATTGAATTCTAGGATTTCTGTTAGGGTTATTCTGATGTCGATTAATTATTTCTTGTTTAGTTGCGCCGAGACCGAGGGTTAGTGGACCAGGCCCGTCGGACCTGTCTCGTGGAGCGCATTAGGTGAGTTACTATATTATATACATATGCTTAGGATGCATGATTTAGAAAATGCATGTTTTATTTTGACTAATTATGCATAAATAACATGATTTATATTCAAGTATATTTTTGGTATATAATAAATTATATACATGTTTTATTAATAAAATATATTTAAAATGTTTTTAAATATATTTTTAGTTTAATTCATGATTTGATTGAATTTATTTGACGTATATATATACTCAAAATATACCTGGTTTATGTTTGGTATATTTTCGGTATATATATGGTTTATATTGTTGATTTATTTAAATTCATGTATCATGTATTTGTGAATGAATGTTTTATTATTTATTACTGAAGGATATCAATAGAACGTGCTACCTAGTGGGCAGCACTAGGACCGAGTACGTACCGGTACGCCTATAGTATTTAGGCTTTATTACTGACTATTTGTGGATATCGATTTGATTATGATTATTGGATGTGTGAGATGTGGTTTGTGGGTGTGATTGCTGGAGCTCGGTTGACCAAGTGTCTCGGGGCCAATCACACTGGCAGTCAGACTGCTGGAGCTCGGTTGACTTAGTGTCTCGGGGCCAGTCTACTATCCATATGGATTAAGTGGATATATTTGGAATAAGTGAGCCTGTATGGCTAGAGTGTTGTTTAACACTATTTTTCTGAGGTTGCGATATTCTAGGGTTCTATGTGATCCTTCATAAAAGTTGATTTTCAGACAAAATATATAAAATGATTTTTCTGCATCTGTATGAACTTGCCTGTATATATACATATTACTCATATACTGTTGACTGTATGCATTATCACTTAGAGTGTATGTATATATACTATAGTAATTCACTCAGTGAGGTCTGACTCCCCTCCGTTGACTATTTTTCAGGAGAGTCAACTTCCTCAGACCTCAGTAGCAGGTCGATACGCCGGATTTCTTCCGCCCCGGCTTCTTTATGTAAATTGTCTACTTGAGTCTTATTTATTTTATCTAGACACTGCAGTAGCTGTAAATTACAGTATTGGATTTTATGTACTTTATTTTAAAGAGATGTATTATGTTAAAACTGGATTTGTATAAAGATTATACTTATGAGATTATATATGCGATGTGATGAGTTTTGAATTATATCCAGTTGAGATGGATGATATTGTAATATTTATGATATTTATGATTTTATTTTCCGCTGCACATATATATATTATATGGTTATTGTTATTGCATGATTTTTTTTTTATTTTTAGGCTTGCTACGGGTTCCGGATTCGAAAGAATTCCCGTTCCCTAGCGCCGGTCATGACTCCTGTTTTGGGTCGTGACAAAGTTGGTATCAGAGCGAAGTTCGTTTCAGAGTGGAGTTCTGTGTCAGGGCTTAGTTTTGTGAGTTGTGGCCCTAGTTTTAAAGTTGTGTTTTCTGTTGGACTACTGCAGTGTATTAGGTTCGAGTATGTCTTGATGAGTATTCCTTGCTGTAGTTTTCAGCGTTATTCCTCCGTTGTCTGTTTGTCTGAATCTTTCCGTTTGTCTTTTCAGAATGAGGAGGCGAGCGCGTGTCGCTCCACTGGTCGTTGAGGTCGAGGATGATGAGTCTTTTCAGGATGAGGTTTTACCTCCTGAGCAGCCAGTTAGACGTAGAGGTCGTGGCAGGGGTAGACCTCGAGGAGCGGCAGGTCGCCGTAGGCAGAGAGAGTTACAGGACGAGGAGCCTGTTGAGCCTGAGTTTGATGTTCCTGTTCCTCCAGTTGTTCAGCCTGCCTATCAGCAGGGTATGTCTGACCCTGAGGCAGCTTTGTTCTATGCCAGAGTTGGCAGGATTGCGTTTGATGGGACTTCTGATCCTTTAGATTTTCTGCATGCGATTGAGACTAGGACTCGGACTGCTCATACCGAGTACCAGAGGATCATGATCGTTGAGTTGTCTGTCGAGGGACCAGCTTTGGATTGGTTTATTCAGATGATCCAGCCCTTTATGATGACGATGACATGGGCTCAGTTTCGAGAGCGATTCATGAGGAGATTTTGTCCAGAGCCTCTTCGTTTGAGCTATCATCTTCGATTGACCAGTATTTCTCGTGGAGATCGATCAGTAGAGGAGTATACCCGAGAGTTCCTTCGTCTGGGTAGATATGCTGAGGATCTGATGCGAGATCAGTATTTCGCTGTTACTACCTATGTGACTGGTTTGGGTTCAGCTTTTGCTGGTATGCCCACAGCAGGTCTTACTCTCGAGTCTGTGATTGAGCTAGCTAAGGAGATCGAGCTGAGGTTAGTTAGGCAGGGAGCGATGCCTGATTATTACCAGTTGGGAGTTCAGTCGAGTAGATTGCAGGCTACTCCGTATTCGAGTTTTCATGTTGGTTCGAGTAGTCAGCAGCGAGGTTCGACTCAGCAGAGTCAGAGACAGCAGCAGCGAGTGCATCGGAGCAGTAGACATGGCCGTGGAGGTCAGCGTAGATCGTTCAGATTTGGATCAGGTGCTTCGAGCAGCAGCAGTGGTCGTAGTTCTGGATCAGCGGCCAGTGTTTGTCAGACTTGTGGTAGAGTCCATCAGGGACCGTGTTATCTGACACCACTGACCTGCTTCAGATGCGGACAGACAGGACATTTTGCCAGATCGTGTCCTTATCCCGGATATCAGCAGCAGCAGATTCCGCGATTCCCACAGCAGTCGATTGCTAGTGCTGCACCTATGCCATTTCAGTTACCACCAGCTCAGCATCAGAGTTCTACTCAGTTTGTTCCACAGCAGAGTCGTGGTAGAGGTACGAGAGGAGGTGCCAGAGGTGTTGGCCAGGCTTCTACCAGTCAGCAGGGAGGTCGAGGTCAGGCCAGAGTTTTTCATCTGACTCAGCAGGATGCTCAGGCATCTAATGCAGTCGTGGCAGGTATTCTTTCTGTTTGTTACCTGGATGCTTTGGTTTTGTTTGATCCGGGTGCCACGCATTCGTTTGTTTCTCCTATTTTTGCTTCTAATCTTGTTGGCAAGCTTCGAGGATGGCTTTTCCTTTGTCTGTTGCCACTCCTCTGAGTGATTCTTTGGACACCGATATTGTTCTTTCTGGTTGTCCAGTTCTCGTGGGAGATAGAGAATTACCCGCTGATTTGATTTTGTTGGATGTGATGGAGTTTGATGTTATTTTGGGAATGGATTGGTTGTCTCAGCACTTTGCCGTGGTTGATTGCAGGAATAAGGAGGTGATTTTTAGAATTCCTGGTGAAGAAGATTTTAAGTTTGTTGGTGACAGGAGTTCAGCACCTCAGAATCTTATTTCTGTTATTTCTGTTAGGAAGTTGTTGAGGAAAGGTTGTCAGGGGTTTTTGGCATTGGTTAGGGATACGTCAGTGGAGAAGTTGTCACTCACAGATGTTCCTGTTGCTTGTGAGTTTCCTGATGTTTTTCCCGAGGAGTTACCAGGTTTACCACCTCATAGAGAGATTGAGTTCTGTATAGATGTGGTTCCAGGTATTACTCCTATATCTATGACACCCTATCGTATGGCTCCTGCAGAGTTGAGAGAGTTGAAGGAGCAGTTGCAAGAGTTGTTGGAGAAGGGTTTTATCAGACCTAGTGTTTCTCCTTGGGGTGCACCAGTCTTGTTTGTGAAGAAGAAGGATGGTACCCTGAGACTGTGCATTGACTACAGAGAGCTGAATAAGGTGACAGTGAAGAACAAGTATCCTCTCCCGAGGATAGATGATTTGTTTGATCAGCTCCAGGGTGCACAATTCTTTTCTAAGGTTGACTTGAGGTCGGGTTATCATCAGCTGCGGATCAGTGAAGCTGATATTCCTAAGACAGCGTTCCGCACTCGATATGGTCATTATGAGTTTCTGGTGATGTCTTTTGGTTTGACTAATGCACCAGCAGCTTTTATGGACCTGATGAACAGAGTATTCCGACCGTATGTGGATCAATTTGTGGTAGTCTTCATTGATGATATACTGGTATATTCAAGGGGTATGGAAGAGCATGTATATCACTTGAGGATTGTACTACAGACACTGAGAGATCATCAGCTTTATGCTAAATTCTCGAAGTGTGATTTCTGGATGGAGAGTGTTTCTTTTCTTGGACACGTAGTGTCTAAAGAAGGTATTCAGGTTGATCCACAGAAGGTTGAGGCAGTATCTGAGTGGCCTAGACCTACTTCAGTTACTGAGATTCGGAGTTTTCTGGGTTTAGCCGGGTATTATAGGCGGTTTGTGCAGGATTTTTCCAGGATAGCAGCCCCTATGACTCGCTTGACTCAGAAGAATGTTAGATTCGAGTGGTCAGAAGCTTGTGAGAATAGTTTTCAGTTGTTGAAGGAGAAGTTGACCACAGCGCCAGTATTAGCTTTGCCTAATAGTGTGGATAAGTTCACAGTTTACTGTGATGCCTCTAGAATTGGTCTTGGTTGTGTGTTGATGCAGAATGGAAGGGTGATAGCCTATGCTTCGAGGCAGTTGAAGAAGCATGAGCAGAACTATCCCACACATGATCTTGAGATGGCTGCAGTGATCTTTGCTTTGAAGATTTGGAGACATTATTTGTACGGGGTGACTTGTGAGATATTTACTGATCACAAGAGCCTTAAGTACATTTTTCAGCAGCGAGATTTGAATCTGAGGCAGAGAAGATGGTTGGAACTGTTGAAGGATTATGATTGTGAGATTCTTTACCATCCGGGTAAGGCTAATGTGGTAGCAGATGCCTTGAGTAGGAAGTCCTCAGGTAGTCTTGCTCACATCGGTGTTGAGAGGAGACCATTGATCCAGGAATTGCATCTGATGGTGGATCAAGGTCTGATGATGAAGATCAGTAGATCAGGTGGACTGTTAGCTCAGTTTAAAGTACGATCTGTACTAAGGGATAGGATTAAAGCAGCTCAGAGCCGAGATCCTATTCTGGAAGAGCTTGCAAAGAATGTCAGAGCAGGGAAGTTCACTGATTTCACACTCGATGATGATGGTGTGTTGTGGATCAGTGGTAGATTGTGTGTTCCTGATGTGGATGATTTGAGAGAAGAGATCCTAGAGGAAGCACATTCTACAGCTTACAGCGTTCATCCTGGTGTTACTAAGATGTACCACAGTATCAGAGATCTATACTGGTGGGATGGATTGAAGAAGGATGTTGCTGATTATGTTGCTAAGTGCTTGACGTGTCAGCAAGTGAAAGCCGAACATCAGAAGCCTTCTGGGAAGCTTCAGCCTCTTCCTATTCCCGAGTGGAAGTGGGAAAGGATAGCTATGGATTTTGTGGTCGGTTTACCTCGTTCGAAGGATGGATACGATTCCATCTGGGTGATTGTAGACAGATTGACGAAGTCTGCACATTTCTTGCCTGTGAAAGCCACATATTCAGTTGCTAGATTGGCGAAGTTGTATGTGAAGCATATTGTGTGCCTTCATGGAGTACCTATGTCCATTGTGTCAGACAGAGGTTCAGTGTTTACTTCTCGTTTTTGGCAGAAGTTGCAGGAAGCGATGGGCACTAGGTTGGATTTCAGTACTGCTTTTCATCCTCAGACAGATGGTCAGTCTGAGAGGACGATCCAGACACTGGAAGATATGTTGAGGATGTGTGTCTTGGATTTGGGAGGTAGCTGGGATGATCATTTGTCGCTTGTTGAGTTTGCATATAATAACAGCTACCATAGCAGTATTGGCATGGCACCATATGAGGCGTTGTATGGAAGGAAGTGTAGATCCCCGTTGAGTTGGGATGAGATTGGTGAGAGAGCTTTGACTGGACCAGAGATGGTTCAGGATGCTGCAGAGAAAGTCGCCGTGATCAAGCGCAGGTTAGAGACCGCAGTTAGCAGACAGAAGAGTTATGCGGATCCTAGGCGCAGAGATGTGGAGTTTCAGGTTGGAGATTTCGTTTTTCTGAAAGTATCTCCGATGAAGGGTGTGATGAGATTTGGTAGGAAGGGTAAGTTAGCACCGAGATATATTGGACCGTTTGAGATTCTGGAGAGAGTTGGCACTGTTGCATATCGGTTGGATTTGCCTCCGAGTATGTCGCAGGTGCATCCAGTATTTCATATCTCGATGTTGAGGAAGTATATCTCAGATCCTTCACATGTGTTGCAACCTGACAGTGTGGAAGTGAGTGAAGATTTGACTTTTGTGGAAGAACCTGTGGCGATCGTTGATTTTCAAGTTCGACAGTTGCGATCGAAGCAGATTCCGATGGTCAAGGTTTTGTGGCGTAGCGACAGAGTTGAAGAGCATACGTGGGAGACTGAAGCTGAGATGCGAGCTTCTTACCCGTATCTCTTTCCTTCCTGATTCTGTAATCTTGTTTTGGAATTCGGGGACGAATTCCTGTAAGGGGGGAAGACTGTAATATCCCGTAATTTTAAAAAAAATATTTTTACACTGTACCGGGATATGCAGTGTCAGTAATTTTTGTATTTTATATGATATTTTTATGAGTTGATATGTATTTTAAACCTATTTTAATTACTGTCTATTATTTTCAGTATTTTACGTAAAATTTTCCCGGGACTTTCATTTTCGGGGAAATTTCCACGTAAACAATGTATTATTAATTATTTTAAATGTATTTACGGGTTTGCATGAACTCATACATATTTTTAAATTATTAAATAAAGCCTGTGTGTGTATATTTAATTAGGGTTTATTATTACCCTAATATTTTATTATTTATTTATTATTATTTGATTATTTTATTTATTATTAAATTATTAAAATTTATTTTTTTTCTTTTTTCTTTTTTTTTTCTTTTTCTTTTCCTTTTTCTTTCTTTTTCTTTTCTTTTCTCTTTCCTTTTCTTTCTTTTTCTTTTTCTTCTTCTTCTTCTTCTTTCTTCCCGTGGGTGCCGCCGGACCACCATTTTTGCCACCGTCGTTTCTCCCTCCTCCGGCCACCGTTTTCGACACCGCCGGTCTCTATCTTCTCCTTGAGCTCCGGTGAGTGTTATTCTAGCTTTTGTTTGAGCTAAAACGGTCTAGAATTGCTTAGGTTTTGAGTTGAATATTTCGGCCACTTTTGGTTTTCGATTTTTTTGAGCTTCAATTTGGATGATTCATGGAAACTTCCTTCACAAATGTTGTTCCTGGTAGTTTAATCTTCATGTATGAATTTTTGTAGAATTTTTGGAGATTGTTTGGATTTTTGGGTATTTTTGAATATTTTAATATTATTTTCGAATTTTCGGAAATTAATTATTTAAATTATGAAATTGGAGTTTATGGTTGAATTAGGTGTTGAAATGAATTATAGGAATTTATTTGGAATTTTTATGAATTTCCAAGTATTTATTTTTAATTATTGAAGTTTATGTGATTTTGGAAAATTAAGTTAATTGTGTTTTAAATTGAATTTAATTGGTTAATTGAGTTTAATTATTGATATTATTGATAAATATGTTGAGAAAATTAATTTTGGATAATTGTATGATTTTTGGTGAATTTTTGAAGTAATTTAGGTATATATATATATATAGGGGTATTTTGGTAATTTTACCCTAAATTGTCTAAAAATGTAATTTAATTGGTTTTAATATTTATTTAAGGTATAAAAATGATTTCTACAAAATATTTGGTATTTTTAACTAATTAAAACTATTTTTCGTGAATTATTTTCAATTATATATATAATATACGGTTTTTCTAATAAAATGAGTTTTAATCGATTTTTATAGTGTTTCAAGGTCAATTATGTAATTTTTATTTATAAAATGTATTTTTATGATTTAAGGATATTTTTGGTATATTTGAATATATTTTCTGTGTTTGTGGACCCCGGTCGACAGATTGTAGTCTGGAGTCCGACCGAGGGGTTGTGATTGTTTATGGTGTTATTTTCGAAGTGTATTTTCTTTGCAGGGTCGGCTCTACTCTTTTGAGTAGAGAGATGTCCGTTTTACAGGGGAGGTTCTGCCGGATTTCCGGTAGAATTCTCGTAAAACGTGATATCCAGTCGAACCCTAATTTCCGATTCTGTATTTAATACTCTAGATTGAATTCTAGGATTTCTGTTAGGGTTATTCTGATGTCGATTAATTATTTCTTGTTTAGTTGCGCCGAGACCGAGGGTTAGTGGACCAGGCCCGTCGGACCTGTCTCGTGGAGCGCATTAGGTGAGTTACTATATTATATACATATGCTTAGGATGCATGATTTAGAAAATGCATGTTTTATTTTGACTAATTATGCATAAATAACATGATTTATATTCAAGTATATTTTTGGTATATAATAAATTATATACATGTTTTATTAATAAAATATATTTAAAATGTTTTTAAATATATTTTTAGTTTAATTCATGATTTGATTGAATTTATTTGACGTATATATATACTCAAAATATACCTGGTTTATGTTTGGTATATTTTCGGTATATATATGGTTTATATTGTTGATTTATTTAAATTCATGTATCATGTATTTGTGAATGAATGTTTTATTATTTATTACTGAAGGATATCAATAGAACGTGCTACCTAGTGGGCAGCACTAGGACCGAGTACGTACCGGTACGCCTATAGTATTTAGGCTTTATTACTGACTATTTGTGGATATCGATTTGATTATGATTATTGGATGTGTGAGATGTGGTTTGTGGGTGTGATTGCTGGAGCTCGGTTGACCAAGTGTCTCGGGGCCAATCACACTGGCAGTCAGACTGCTGGAGCTCGGTTGACTTAGTGTCTCGGGGCCAGTCTACTATCCATATGGATTAAGTGGATATATTTGGAATAAGTGAGCCTGTATGGCTAGAGTGTTGTTTAACACTATTTTTCTGAGGTTGCGATATTCTAGGGTTCTATGTGATCCTTCATAAAAGTTGATTTTCAGACAAAATATATAAAATGATTTTTCTGCATCTGTATGAACTTGCCTGTATATATACATATTACTCATATACTGTTGACTGTATGCATTATCACTTAGAGTGTATGTATATATACTATAGTAATTCACTCAGTGAGGTCTGACTCCCCTCCGTTGACTATTTTTCAGGAGAGTCAACTTCCTCAGACCTCAGTAGCAGGTCGATACGCCGGATTTCTTCCGCCCCGGCTTCTTTATGTAAATTGTCTACTTGAGTCTTATTTATTTTATCTAGACACTGCAGTAGCTGTAAATTACAGTATTGGATTTTATGTACTTTATTTTAAAGAGATGTATTATGTTAAAACTGGATTTGTATAAAGATTATACTTATGAGATTATATATGCGATGTGATGAGTTTTGAATTATATCCAGTTGAGATGGATGATATTGTAATATTTATGATATTTATGATTTTATTTTCCGCTGCACATATATATATTATATGGTTATTGTTATTGCATGATTTTTTTTTTATTTTTAGGCTTGCTACGGGTTCCGGATTCGAAAGAATTCCCGTTCCCTAGCGCCGGTCATGACTCCTGTTTTGGGTCGTGACAATAGATGTGGTTCCAGGTACTACTCCTATATTTATGCCACCCTACAGAATGGCTCCTGTAGAGTTGAAAGAGTTATAGGAGCAGTTGCAAGAGTTATTGGATAAGGGTTTCATTAGACCCAGTGTTTCTCCTTGGGGTGCACCAGTCCTGTTTGTGAAGAAGAAAGATGGTACCCTGAGACTGTGCATTAACTATAGAGAGTTGAATAAGGTGACAGTGAAGAACAAGTATCCTCTCCTGAGGATAGATGACTTATTTAATCAGCTACAAGGTGCACAGTTCTCTTCTAAGATTGATCTGAGGTTAGGTTATCATCAGCTGCGGATCAGTGAAGCCGTTGTTCTTAAAACAGCATTCCGCACTCGATATGGCCATTACGAGTTTATGGTGATGTCTTTTGGCTTGACTAACACACCAGTAGCTTTTATGGACCTAATGAATAGGGTATTCAGACCGTATGTGGATCAGTTTATGGTAGTCTTCATCGACGATATACTGGTATATTGGAGGAGTATGGAAGAGCATGTATATCACTTGAGGACTGTACTATAGACACTGAGAGAACATTAGCTTTATGCTAAATTCTCGAAGTGTGATTTTTGGATGGAGAGTGTTTCTTTTCTTGGACATGTGGTGTCTAAAGAAGGTATCCAAGTTGATCCACAAAAGATTGAAGTAGTGTTTGAGTGGCCTAGATCGACTTCTATTATAGAGATTCACAGTTTTCTGGGTTTAGCCGGGTATTATAGGAGGTTTGTAAAGGATTTTTCCAAAATTGTAGCCCCTATGACTCATTTGGCTCAGATGAATGTTAGATTTGAGTGGTCAGAAGCTTGTGAAAATAGTTTTCAGTTGTTGAAGGAGAAGTTGACCACAGCTCCAGTGCTAGCTTTGCCTAATAGTATGGACAAATTCACAGTATATTATGATGCCTTTAGAGTTGGCCTTGGTTGTGTATTAATGCAGAATGGTAGGGTGATAGCGTATGCTTCAAGGCATTTGAAGAAGCATGAGCATAACTATTTTTACACATGACCTTGAGATGGTTGCAGTGATCTTTGCTCTCAAGATATAGAGACATTATCTATACGGGGTGACTTGTGAGATTTTTACTAATCACAAGAGCCTTAAGTACATTTTCTAGTAGAGAGATCTGAATTTGAGGTAGAGGAGATGGTTGGAACTGTTGAAAGATTATGACTGTGAGATTTTATATCATCCGGGCAAGGCTAATGTAGTAGCAGATGCCTTGAGTAGGAAGTTCTCAGGCAGTCTTGCTCATATCAATATTGAGAGGAGACCATTGATCCAGGAGTTGCATCTGTTGATGGATCAAGGTCTAATGATGAAGATTAGTAGATCAGGTGGACTGCTAGCTCAGTTTAAGGTGTAATCTGTATTGAGAGATAAGATTAAGGCAGCTCAAAGCCGAGATCCTATTCTAGAAGAGCTTGCAGAGAATGTTCGAGAAAGGAAGTTCATTGATTTCACACTCGATGATGATGGTGTGTTGTGGATCAGTGGTAGATTGTGTGTTCCTGATGTGGATAATTTGAGAGAAGAGATCCTAGAGGAAGCACATTCTACAACTTATAGCATACATCCGAGTGTCACTAAAATGTACTACAGTATCAGAGATTGGTACTGGTGGGACGGACTGAAGAAGGATGTCGCTGATTATGTTGCTAAGTGCTTGACATGTCAGCAAGTGAAAGCTAAACATCAGAAGCCTTCTGGTAAACATCAGCCTCTTCCTATTCCCTAGTGGAAGTGAGAAAGGATAGCTATGGATTTTATGGTTGGTTTACCTTGTTCTAAGGATGGATATGATTCCATCTGGGTGATTGTAGATAGGTTGACGAAGTCTGCACATTTCTTGCCTGTGAAAGCCACTTATTCTGTAACTAGATTGGTGAAGCTGTATATGAAGAATATTGTGTGCCTTCATGGAGTACCTATGTCCATTGTGTCAGATAGAGGTTCAATATTTACCTCTTATTTTTGGCAGAAGTTGCAAGAAGCGATGGGCACTAAGTTGGACTTTAGTACTGCTTTTCATCCTCAGACAGATGGTCAATCTAAGAGGACGATCTAGACACTAGAAGATATGTTGAGAATGTGTGTTTTGGATTTGGGAGGTAGCTGGGATGATCATTTGCCACTCGTAGAGTTTGCATATAACAACAACTACCATAGAAGTATTGGCATGGCACCATATGAGGTGTTGTATGGAATAAAATGTAGATCCCCTCTAAGTTGGGATGAGATTGGTGAGAGAGCTTTGACTGGACCTGAGATGGTTCAAGATGCTGCAGAGAAAGTCATCGTGATTAAACACAGATTAGAGACCGTAGTTAGCATGCAGAAGAGCTATGCGGATCCTAGGCATAGAGATGTAGAATTCCAAGTTGGAGACTTTATTTTTCTGAAGGTGTCTCCGATGAAGGGTGTTATGAGATTTGGCATGAAGGGTAAGTTAGCACCGAGATATATCAGACCATTTAAGATTCTGGAGAGAGTTGGCACTGTTGCATATCAGTTGGATTTGCCCTCGAGTATGTCTCAAGTGCATCCGGTATTTCATATCTCGATGCTGAGGAAGTACGTCTCAGACCCTTCACACGTGTTATAGCTCGAGAAGTGAATGAAGATCTGACATTTGTGGAAGAACCTATGGCGATCGTTGACTATCAAGTTCGACAGTTGCATTCGAAACAGATTTCGATGGTCAAGGTTCTATGGCGTAGCAACAGAGTTGAGGAGCATACGTGGGAGACTGAAGCTAAGATGCGAGCTTCTTACCCGTATCTCTTCCCTTCTTGATCTTGTAATTTTCTTTTTCTGGAATTCGGGGATGAATTCTTGTAAGGGGGGAAGACTGTAATATCCCGAGTTTTTAAATAATTTTAAACTGCATCAAAATATGCAGTGTTAATAATTTTGATAAATATATTTGATTATTTAATTAGTTTGTTAATTATTAAAGTTATTTTTAATTATTTTGAGTTTTTTATGTAAAATTTTCCTGAGAATTTTATTTATGGGAAAATTAAACCTAAATAAATATTTATTATTTACATTAGTCCGTTTTATATAATTGCATGATTTTATTTATCATATTAATATATATATATACATATACATACATATATATATATTTAGCATTTAGGGTTTATTAATTTTATTTATGTATATTATATATAGTTTTATTTTTAATTAACATATGATATATATATATATATATATATATATATATATATATATAAAGTTTAATTTATTTACAACCCGTACCCCTCCTTCTTCCTTTTCATTGTTCAACGCCCTCCTCCCCGTTTCACGTCGTTGCAATGCCGTTCCTTCACTGTCGGTGTGCCTCCCGACGTGCCACCTCCCTTGTCAACTATTTCCGACGTCCAGAGCTCCCATTTCCGGCGTTGTTTAGCTAAATTTTCTTGTTGAAGTTGAGAGTTGCTCCCATCGCTGTTCACCGACTTTCTGGCCACCATTTCGAGCCCCACCGATCTCTATTTATTCCTTGAGCTCCGATGAGTGCATTTCCACGCTTTGTTTCACTTGAAACAGTCTAGATTTTCCTAGGTTTCGATTTTACAATTTTGGCCTACTTTTAATTTTTTTGAGCTTCAATTTGGTTGATTCATGCAAACTTCCTTCATAAACATTGATCCTTGTAGCTTAAACTACCTTTATGAATTTTTGTAGAATTTTTGGGAATTATTTTGATTTTTGTGAATTTTTTATTATTTTATTAATATTTTCTAATTTTCGAAAAATAATTAATTAAATTATGAAATTTTGTTTTATGGTGTTTTTAGGTGTTGAAATGCATTGTAGAAATTTATTTGTAATTTTTGGTGAATTTTATATAATTATTTTGAATTTATTTAGTTTATGTAATTTTGGGAAAATTAAGTTAATTATGTGTTTTATTGAAATTAATTGGTTAATTGAGTATCTTTATTGATTTTATTGAATTATATGTTGACAAATTAATTTTTGAGTAATTATACTATTTTTGGTGAATTTTTTATTAATTTTAGGGAATTTACGTAACTAGGGGTATTTTGGTAATTTGGCACTAAATTGGCTAAAAATATAATTAAATTGGTTTTAATAGTTATTTGAGGTATAAAAATGATTTCTACAAATTATTTAGTATTTTTAACTAATTAAAACTATTTTTTGTAAATTATTTTCAAATTATATATAATATACGATTTTTCTAAATAAATGAGTTTTTATTGATTTTTAGTAAGTTTTAGGGTTAATTATGTAATTTGGATTTATAAAATGTATTTTGGTCAATATTTATGAATTTATTGAGAATTTTTGATTTTTAATAATATTTTATTAAAATTAGGGTTTTTATGTATTTATCGGTAAAATAAATATTTTTAGCGTGTGAATAACTAAATTGCTATATTTTGAGTATTGAAGGGCATTTTTGGTATTTTTCATGTGTTCAATATTATTTCGTGAATTGTGAACCTCAGTCGGTAGAATTATAATTTGGAGTCCGACTGAGGGATTGTGAATTTTGTTTATTCTTGAAGTGTGTTTCTTTGTAGGACTGACTTTACTCTTTGAGTAGTGAGATATCCATTTTATAGGGGAGGTTTTGCTGGATTTTTGGTAGAATTCTCATAAAACGTGATGTCCAGTCGAATTCCTATTCTAATTCTGTGTCTAAGATTCTAGATCGAGTCTTTAGCATTTCCGTTAGACTTATTCTAATTCATGTTGTCATTTGTTTGTTTAGTTGCGCCGAGACCGAGGCCTAGTGGGCCAGGCCCGTCGAACCCGTCTCGTGGAGCGCAATAACAATGAGTTGTTATTTTATATATACATGCTTTAGGATGCATGTTTTTAGAAATGTATGATTTATTTTAGTAAATTATGCATAAATGATTTAATTATTGCTTAGGTTTATTTTTGGTATATGGTTGATATATTTTTGGTATATTTTAAATTATATGCATGTTTTATTAATGAATTATTCTAAAAATGATTTTAAGTATATTTCTAGATTATTTTATAATTAAATTGAATTAATTTGACGTATATATATTGGAAATATACTTAGTTTACTTTTGGTATGTTTCTAGTATATATATGGTTTATGTTTCTATTTTATTTAATATCATGCATCATTGATTTTATGAATGTATGTTTTATATAATAATGAAGGATAACAATAGAACGTGCTACCTAGTGGGCATCACTAGGACCGAATACGTACCGGTACACTGATAGCATTTAGGCTTTATTGCTAACCTATTTGTGGATTATGATCGGATTGATTTATTTGATGTGAGATGTGATTTGGGAGTGTGATTGCTGGAGCTTGGTTGACCAAGTGTCTCGGGGTAAATCACACTGACAGTTAGACTGCTGGAGCTCGGTTGACCAAATGTCTCGGGGCTAGTCTACTGTCCAAATGGAACAAGTAAAATTATTTGGAATAAGTAAGCCTGTATAGCTAGAGTGTTGTCTAACACTGTTTTGAGGTTGTAATTTTCTAGGGTTCTATTTGATTCTTCATATACGAATGTATTTCTTAATATTTATATAAAATGATTTTGCTGCATCTGTGTGATTTTGCCTGTATATATATTTATTATATATACTATTGAATGTGTACATTTTTCATTTAGCTATGCATGTATATATATTATAATAATTCACTCAGTGAGGTCTGACTCCCCTCTGTTGATTATTTTTTAAGAGAGTCTACGTCTTCAGACCTCAGTAGCAGACCCATATGTCGGATTTCTTCTGCCCCAGTTTTACTATGTAATCTGCTTACTTGATTTTATTTTATAATCTAGACACTGTAGTAGTTATAGTCGTTTGTGAAATCTATGTATCATGTTTTAATGAGATTGTATTTTAAAGATTTGTATTAAAAGATTATTTATATATGAGAATGAGCTTGTTTATTTAAACGAGTTTGATGTAGCATTACTTTATTTTATTTATGAAATTTATTTCCACTGCAAAATATTTTGATTATGTTGTTATTATTATTATTGCATGTATTGTTTATTTTAAGGCTTGCTACGGGTTTCGGATTCGAAAGAATTCCCGTTTCCTAGCACCGGTCATGACCCCTGTTTTGGGTCATGACAAATCACGTGTTTCATACATGAATAAAAAATTTATTAGACTCATGATGTATAGTAAAAAAATAATTAAACATATTCCTGTTATTATGTTGAAGGCATTATTATTATTATTATTGTTATTATTATTATTATTATTATTATTATTATTATTATTTGTAATATCCCGAGATTTTAAATAATTTTAAACTGCATCGGGATATGCAGTGTTAATAATTTTGATGAATATATTTGATTATTTAAGTAGTTTGTTAATTATTAAAGTTATTTTTAATTATTTTAAGTTTCTTACGTAAAATTTTCCCGAGAATTTTATTTTTGAAAAAAATTAAAACCTAAATAAATAATTATTAATTATGTTAGTCAGTTTTATGTATTTGCATGAGTTCATGCACAATTTTAATTATCGTATTAAAATATATACATATACATGCATATATAGACACATATTTAATATTTTAGGGTTTATATTAATTAAGTAAATATTACATATTATATATTTTTATTTAATTAAAATGTATTTTATATATATATATATATATATATATATGTATGTATGTATGTATGTATATGTATATGTATATAATATTGAGTGATATTTTAACATGCGGTGTAGATTATTTTGAATATAATAATAATATATTATAATAATATAAGTTAAAGTTATATATATACATATATATAAAAGTTTGGGTTATTTACAAAACTGCCATCATCTTCTCCAAATCGCACCTGACGCCATCCCCACTATTCTTGTCGCTGCCAAGCTCATTCCTCACCGTTGGTGTGCCTTATAGCCATCCACCTCCTTCTCAAGCTCCTCCGCCACCTTCTTCCTTCATTTCCGGCATTGTTTGGCAGTGAAAACCCGAGGAAGCTGAGATTTTGCTCAATGCCGATCAAGCCTTTTCCGGCCACCATTTTGAATGCCACCAGTCTCTATCTTCTCCTTGAGCTCCGGTGAGTTCATTTCCAAGCTTAGTTTTTTATGATTTGGTCTAGATTTCCTTAGTTTTCAATTTTCATTTTCGGCCTTTATGAGTTCTTGATTTTTTTGAACTTTGATTCTAATGATTAAAGCTTACTTCCTTCACAAAGATTAATCCTAGTAGCTCAATTTACATCCTATAATTTTTATGGAATTTTTGGGAATTATTTTTATTTTTGTGAATTTTTGATTATTTTGTTAATATTTTCTAATATTTGTAAATTAATTAAATAAATTATGAAATTGTGATTTATGGTGTTTATAGGTGTTAAAATGAAGTTTAGAATTTAATTTGTATTTTTTGTATAATTATAATGAATTTATTTAGTTTAGGTGATTTTTAGAAAATTAGGTTGATTGAGCATTTTGTTAAAATTAATTGGTTAATTGAGTATAATTATTGATTTTATTGAATTATATGTTGAGAAATTAATTTTTGAGTAATTATATTATTTTTAGTGAATTTTTGTATAATTATAGTGAATTATGTGCATTTATATATAGTTAGGGGTATTTTGGTAATTTGGTACTAAATTGGTTTTAATAGTTATTTGAGGTATAAAATTAATTTTTACAAATTATTTAGCATTTTTAACTAATTAAAACTATTTTTTAAAAATTATTTTCAAATTATATATAATATACTATTTTTGTAAATAAGTGAGTTTTTAATGATTTTTAATACATTTTAGGGCTAGTTGTGTAATTTGGAGTTATAAAATGTATTTTGGTCAATATTTATGAATATATCGAGAATTATGGATTTTTAATAGTATTTTATTAAAAATTAGGGTTTTATTTTAATTATTGGTGAAATAACTATTTTTAGCGTTTAAATATCTAATTTGCTATATTTTGATTATTAAAGGGTATTTTTGGTATTTTTGGCATTTTAATGTATTCTGTGTTTATCTCGTGAATTGTGAACCTCGATCGGTGGAATTATAGTTTGGGAGTCCGACTGAGGGGTTGTGAGATTGTTTATACTTGAATTGTGTTTTCTTGTAGGATCGGCTCTACTTTCTGAGTAGAGAGATGTCCGTTTTATAGGGGAGGTTCTGTTGGATTTTTGGTTGAATTCTTGTAAAATTTGGTCAAATCCTTATTCCTAATCTGTGTATGGTGTTTTAGATCGAGTTTCTAGAATTACGTTCAGATTTATTCTGATTTCATATTGTCGTTTGTTTGTTTAGTTGCGCCGAGACTGAGGTGGACCAAGCCCGTCAAACTTATCTCGTGGAGCGCATAACTGTGAGTTGTTATTTTATATATACGTGTTTTAGGATTGCATGTTATAGAGATGTATGTTTAAATTTTATGAAAAATGCATAAATGATTTAATAATTGCTTAGGTATATCTTAGGTATATTTTTGGTATATTTTGAATTAAGTGCATGTTTTATTATTGAACAAGGTGACAGTGAAGAATAACTATCCTCTCCCGAGGATAGATGACTTATTTGATTAGCTACAAGGTGCACAGTTATTTTCTAAGATCGATCTGAGGTCGGGTTATCATCAGCTGCGGATCAGTGAAGCCGATGTTCCTAAAACAGCATTCCGCACTTGATATGGGCATTATGAGTTTCTGGTGATGTCTTTTGGCTTGACTAACGCACCAACAACTTTTATGGACCTGATGAACAGGGTATTCAAACTGTATGTGGATCAGTTTATGGTAGTCTTCATCGATGATATAATGGTGTATTCGAGGAGTATGAAGGAGCATGTATATTACTTGAGGACTATACTACAGACACTGAGAGAACATTAGCTTTATGCTCAATTCTCAAAATGTGATTTTTGGATGGAGAGTGTTTCTTTTCTTGGACACATAGTGTCAAAAGAAGGTATCCAAGTTGATCCACAGAAGATTGAGGCAGTGTCTGAGTGGCTTAGACTGATTTCTGTTACAGAGATTTGCAGTTTTCTGGGTTTAGCCGGGTACTTTAAGAGGTTTGTATAGTATTTTTTCCAGAATTGCAGCTCCTATGACTCGCTTGAGTCAGAAGAATGTTAGATTTGAGTGGTCTGAAGCTTGTGAGAATAGTTTTCAATTATTGAAGGAGAAGTTGACCACAACCCTAGTGTTAGCTTTGCCTAATGGTGTGGATAAGTTCATAGTGTGTTGTGATGCCTCTAGAGTTAGCCTTAGTTGTGTGGTGATGCAAAATGATAGGGTGATAGCCTATGCTTCAAGGCAGTTAAAGAAGCATGAGCAGAACTATCGTACACATGACCTTAAGATGGCTACAGTGATCTTTGCTCTCAAGATCTGGAGACATTATTTGTACAGGGTGACTTGTGAGATTTTTACTGATCATAAGAGCCTTAAGTACATTTTCAAGCAGAGAGATATGAATCTGAGGTAGAGGAGATGGTTGGAACTGTTGAAAGATTATAATGTGAGATTTTATATCATCCAGGCAAGGCTAAGGTGGTAGCAGATGCCTTGACTAGGAAGTCCTCAAGCATTTTTGCTCATATCAGTGTGGAGAGGAGACCGTTGATCCAGGAGTTACATTTGTTAGTGGATCAAGGTATGATGATGAAGATTAGTAGATCAGGTGGACTGCTAGCTCAATTTAAGGTGCAATCTGTATTGAGAGATAGGATTAAGGCAGCTTAAAGCCGAGATCCTATTCTAGAAGAGCATGCAGAGAATGTTCGAGCAGGGAAGTTCACTGATTTCACACTCGATGATGATGGTGTTTTGTGGATCAATGGTAGATTATGTGTTCATGATGTGGATAATTTGACAGAAGAGATCCTAGAGGAAGCACATTCTACAGCCTACAGTGTACATCTGGGTGTCACTAAGATGTACCATAGTATCAGAGACTTGTACTAGTGGGACGGACTGATGAAGGATGTCGCTGATTATGTTGCTAAGTGCTTAATGTGTCAACAAGTGGAAGTTGAGCATCAGAAGCCTTCGGGGAAGCTTCAGCCTCTTCCTATTCCTGAGTGGAAGTGGGAAAGGATAGCTATGGATTTTATGGTCGGTTTACCTCATTCTAAGGATGGATACGATTCCATCTGGGTGATTGTAGACAAGTTGACCAAGTCTGCACATTTCTTGCCTATGAAAGCCACTTACTCTGTAGCTAGATTAGCGAAGCTATATGTGAAGCATATTGTGTGCCTTTATGGAGTACCTGTGTCCATTGTGTCAAATAGAGGTTCAGTATTTACCTCTTATTTTTGGCAGAAGTTACAGGAAGCGATGGACTCTAGGTTGGACTTCAGTACGACTTTTCATCCTCAGACAGATGGTCAGATTGAGAGGACAATCCAGACATTAGAAGATATGTTGAGGATGTGTGTTTTGGATTTGGGAGGTAGCTGGAATGATCATTTGCCACTCGTCGAGTTTGCATATAATAACAGCTACCATAGCAGTATTGGGATGGCACCATACGAGGCGTTATATGGAAGGAAGTGTAGATCCCCTCTGAGTTGGGATGAGATTGGTGAGAGAGCTTTGAATGAACCTAAGATGGTTCAGGATGCTGCAGAGAAAGTCATGTGATTAAGCGCAGATTATAGACCACAATTAGCAGGCAAAAGAGCTATGCGGATCCTAGGCACAGAGATGTAGAGTTCTAGGTAGGAGACTTTGTTTTTCTGAAGGTGTCTCCGATGAAGGGTGTTATGAGATTTGACAGGAAGGGTAGGTTAGCACCGAGATATATAGGACCATTTGAGATTCTGGAGAGAGTTGGCATTATTGCATATCGGTTGGCTTTGCCTCCGAGTATGTCTTAAGTGCATCCAGTATTTTATATCTCAATACTGAGGAAGTATGTCTCAGACCCTTCACACGTGTTGTAGCTCGACAGCATGGAAGTGAATGAAGATCTGACGTTCGTGGAAGAACCTGTGGCGATCGTTGATTATCAAGTTTGATAGTTGCATTCGAAACAGATTCCGATGGTCAAGGTTCTGTGGTGCAACAACAGAGTAGAGGAGCATATGTGGGAGACTGAAGCTGAGATGCGAGCTTCTTACCCGTATCTCTTTCCTCCTTGATCTTGTATTTCTTCTTTTTCTGGAATTCGAGGATGAATTCTTGTAAGGGGGGAGATTGTAATATCCCGAGATTTTAAATAATTTTAAATTGCATCGGGATATGCAGTGTTAATAATATATTTGATTGTTTAAGTAGTTTGTTAATTATTAAAGTTATTTTTAATTATTTTAAGTTTCTTACGTAAAATTTTCCCAAGAATTTTATTTTTGAGAAAATTAAAACCTAAATAAATAATTATTAATTATGTTAGTCGGTTTTATGTATTTGCATGAGTCGATTCACGATTTTAATTATCGTATTAAAATATATACATATACATGCATATATATACACATATTTAATATTTTAGGATTTATATTAATTAAGTAAATATTATATATTATACATTTTTATTTAATTAATATATATATATATATATATATATATATATATATATATACATACATACATACACACACACACACACACACACAAATATATAAGTTTGGGTTATTTACAAAACTGCCATTATCTTCTCCAAATCGCACCCGACTCCATCCCCGCCATTCTTGCCTCTGCCAAGCTCATTCCTCACTGTCGGTGTGCCTTCCAGCCATGCACCTCCTTCCCAAGCTTCCTCCACCACCTTCTTCCTTCATTTATGGCGTTGTTTGACCGTGAAAACTCGATGAAGCTGAGATTTTGCTCAATGCCGATCAAGCCTTTTTCGACCACCATTTTGAATGCCACTGGTCTCTATCTTCTCCTTAAGCTCTGGTGAGTTCATTTCCAAGCTTAGTTTCATATGATTTGGTCTATATTTCCCTTAGTTTTCAATTTTCATTTTCAGCCTTTATGAGTTCTTAATTTTTTTGAACTTCGATTCTAATGATTCAAGCTTACTTCCTTTACAAAGATTGATCCTAGTAGCTCAATCTACATCCTGTAATTTTTATGGAATTTTTGGGAATTATTTTGATTTTTGTGAATTTTTTATTATTTTATTAATATTTTCTAATTTTCGTAAATTAATTAAATAAATTATGAAATTGTAATTTATGGTGTTTATAGGTGTTAAAATGAATTTTAGAATTTAATTTGTAATTTTTGTGATTTTTGTATAATTATTATGAATTTATTTAGTTTAGGTGATTTTTAGAAAATTAGGTTAATTGAGCATTTTGTTAAAATTAATTGGTTAATTGAGTATAATTATTGATTTTATTGAATTATATGTTGAGAAATTAATTTTTGAGTAATTATATTATTTTTAGTGAATTTTTGTATAATTATAGTGAATTATGTGAATTTATATATAGTTAGGGGTATTTTGGTAATTTAGTACTAAATTGGTTGAAAATTTAATTAAATTGGTTTTTAATAGTTATTTGAGGTATAAAATTAATTTTTACAAATTATTTAGCATTTTTAACTAATTAAAGCTATTTTTCAAAAATTATTTTCAAATTATATATAATATACTATTTTTGTAAATAAGTGAGTTTTTAATGATTTTTAATACGTTTTAGGGTTAGTTATGTAATTTGGAGTTATAAAATGTATTTTGGTCAATATTTATGAATTTATCAAGAATTATGGATTTTTAATAGTATTTTATTAAAAATTAGGGTTTTATTTTAATTATTGGTGAAATAATTATTTTTAGCGTTTAAATATCTAATTTGCTATATTTTGATTATTAAAGGGTATTTTTGGTATTTTTAGCATTTTAATGTATTTTGTGTTTATCTCGTGAATTGTGAACCTTGGTTAGTGGAATTGTAGTTTGGGAGTTCGACTGAGGGGTTGTGAGACTGTTTATACTCGAAGTGTGTCTTCTTACAGGATCGGCTCTACTTTCTAAGTAGAAAGATGTCTGTTTTACAGGGGAGGTTCTGCCGGATTTTTGGTAGAATTCTCATAAAACGTGACATCTGGTCAAATCCTTATTCCTAATCTGTGTCCGGTGTTTTAGATCGAGTTTCTAGAATTACGTTAGATTTATTCTGATTTTATATTGTCATTTGTTTGTTTAGTTGCGTCGAGACCGAGGATTAGTGGACCAGGCCCGTCGGACTTGTCTTGTGGAGCGCATAATTGTGAGTTGTTATTTTATATATATGTGTTTTAGGATTACATGTTTTAGAGATGTATGTTTAAATTTTATGAAAAATTCATAAATGATTTAATAATTGCTTAGGTATATCTAGGTATATTTTTAGTATAGTTTGAATTAAATGCATGTTTTATTATTGAATTATACCTAAAATATTTTTAAGTATATATATAATTTATTTCTGGTTTATTTTGTATTTAAACTCAATTTTTTTAACATATATATACTCGAAATATACTTGGTTTATATTTGGTATATTTCTAGTATATATATATGGTTTATATTGTTATTTTAATTAATGTCATGCATCATTTATTTTATGAATGTATGTTTTTATATATAAATGAAGGATATCAATAGAACGTGCTACCTAGTTGGCAGCACTAGGACAGAGTATGTACCGGTACAACAATAAAATTTAGGTTAAATCACTAACCTATTTGTGGATATTGATCGGATTGATTTGATTGATGTGAGATGTGATTTGAGAGTATGATTGTTGGAGCTCAGTTGACCAAGTGTCTTGGGGCCAATCATACTGACAGTCAGACTGCTGGAGCTCAGTTGACTTAGTGTCTCGGGGCCAGTCTACTGTCCAAATGGAATAAGTGAATTTATTTGGCATAAGTGAGCCTGTATGGCTAGAGTGTTGTCTAACATTATTTGAGGTTGCGATCATTTAGGGTTCTATTTGATCCTTCATAAACGGTTATTATTTTCAGAGTTATATAAAATGATTTTGCTACATCTGTGTGTATTTGCTTGTATATATATTTATTATATATATTATTGAATGTGTGCATTTGTCATTTAGTTATGCATATATATATATTATAAAAATTCACTCAGTGAGGTCTGACTCCTTTCCATTGATTATTTTTCAGGAGAGTCTTCATCCTCAGACCTCAGTAGCAAACCTTTATGTCGAATTTCTTCTGTCCTGGCTTTACTATGTGAACTGCTTACTTAATTTTATTTTGTATTCTAGACATTGTAGTAGTTGTTTTAGTGAGCAGTATGTATTATATATGTCACGACCCAAAATAAGGGCCATGACAGGCGCTAGGGAACGAGAATTCTTTCTAATCCGGAACCCATAGCAAGCCTAAAAATAAAATAAAAACATGCAATAGTAATAATAACAAAACAATTAAGTAAAATATTATGCAGCGGAATAAAATTATTAATATCAAAATAATATTTCCACCAAATGAAATTAAATCAAATCCTCATCTTATATATAAATAAACTTTTAATACAAATCCAGTTCAAATATAATACAACACCTTTTTAACGATTTTACAACTACCTGCAGTGTCTAGATTAATAGAAATAAAACTCAAGTAAGCAGTTTACATAATAAAGCCGGGGCAGAAGAAATTCGGCATACAGGTTTGCTACTGAGGTCTGATGAAGATGACTCTCCTGAAAAAAGAAGTCAACGGAGGGGAGTCAGACCTTACTAAGTGAATTACTATAATATATATACATGCATACTAAATGCCAATGCACACAGTTAAAAGTATATATAATATGTATGTATACAAGCAAATACACACAGATGCAATAAAATCATTTTATATATTTTTATTGAAAATCACTATTTATGAAGGATCAAATAGAACCCTAGAAAATCGCAACCTCAAAACAGTGTTAGACAACACTCTAGCCGTACAGACTCACTTATTCCAAATATATTCACTCGATCCATTTGGACAGTAGACTGGCCCCGAGACACTAAGTCAACCGAGCTCCAACAGTTTGACCGTCAGTGTGATTGGCCCCGAGACACTTGGTCAACTGAGCTCCAGCAATCACACTCCCAAATCATTTCTCACACATCAATCAAATCAATCAAGTCATAATCCACAAAATAGGTTAGTAATTTAACCTAAATTCTATCGGCGTACCGGTACGTACTCGGTCCTAGTGCTGCCCACTAGGTAGCACATTCTATTGATATCCTTCATTGAAATATAAAACATACATTCGTAAAAATAAATTATGCATGAATTTAAATACAATAGCAACAGTAACCATATATATACTAGAAGTATACCAAAAGTAAACCAGGTATATTTTGAGTATATATACGTCAAATAAATCCAATTAAATTACAAAATAAACTAGAAATGTATTTGAAAACATTTTAAACATAATTCGTTAGTAAAACATGCATATAGTTTAAAATAAACCAAAAGTAAACTAAAATAAACTCAAGTACTAATTAATACCATTATGCATTTTAGTCAAAATAAAACATAGATTTCTAAAATCATGCACCCTAGAGCATATATACATAGAATAGTAACTCACAATTATTACGCTCCTCGAGATGGGTCCGATGGGCCTGGTCCACTAGGCCTTGGTCTCGGCACAACTAAACAAATAAATAATGATAGGAATCAGAATAAATCTAACAGAAGTTCTAAAGACTCGATCTAGAATACTAGAGATAGAATTAAAAATGGGAATTCGACTGGACATCACGTTTTACGAGAATTCTACTAAAAATCTGGTAGAATTGTCATGACCCAAAACAGGGGCCATGACCGGCGCTAGGGAACGGGAATTCTTTCGAATCCAGAACCCGTAGCAAGCCTAAAAATAAAACAAACATGAAATAGTAATAATAATAACACAATTAAATAAAATATTATGCAACGGAATAAAATCATAAATATCAAAATAATATTTTCGTCAAACGAAATTAAATCGAATTCTCATTTCATATATATATAAATCCTTTAATACAAGTTTCAGTTCAAATTCTTAAAATACATAACTCACACAACTATAATACAATATCTTTTGACAATTTTTACAACTACTGCAGTGTCTAGATCATAAAATAAAACTCAAGTGAGCAGTTTACATAGAGAAGCCGGAGTGGAAGAAATCCGACGTACAAGCCTGCTACTGAGGTCTGAGGAAGATGACTCTCTTGAAAAAAATAATCAACGGAGGGGAGTCAGACCTCACTGAGTGAATTACTATAGTATATATACATGCATACTAAATGACAATGCACACAGTCAGTAGTATATATATAATAAGCATATATACAAGCAAATACACACAGATGCAATAAAATCATTTTCTATATTTTTATTGAAAATCACAGTTCATGAAGGATCAAATAGAACCCTAGAAAATTGCAACCTTAAACAGTGTTAGACAACACTCTAGCCATACAGGCTCACTTATTCCAATATATTCACTTGTTCCATTTGGACAGTATACTAGCCCCGAGACACTAAGTCAACCGAGCTCCAACAGTCTGACTGTTAGTGTGATTGGCCCCGAGACACTTGGTCAACCGAGCTCCAGCAATCACACTCCCAAATCATATCACACATCAAATAATCATATCCAATCAATATCCACAAATGGTTAGTAATATAGCCTAAATGCTATAAGCGTACCGGTACGTACTTGGCCCTAGTGCTGCCCACTAGGTAGCACGTTCTATTGATATCCTTCATTAATATATAAAACATACATTCACAAATAAATGATGCATGAATTTGAAATAAGTAGCAACATATACTATATATATACTAGAAATATACCAAAAGTAAACCAGGTATATTTCGAGTATATATACATCAAATAAATCCAATATAATCGTAAAATAATCTAAATATATGTTTAAAAAACATTTTAAATATAATTGTTTAATAAAGCATGCATATAATTTAAGATATACCAAAATAACCAAAGATAAACCAAAAATAAACTAAAAATAAACTTAAATACCAATTAAATTATTTATGCATATTTAATCAAAATAACACATACATTTCTAAATCATGCACCCTAAACATATATATATAAAATAGTAACTCACACTTAGTGCGCTCCTCGAGATGGGTTCGACAGGCCTGGTCCACTAGGCCTCGGTCTCTGCGCAATTAAATAAACAATAAATAACATACATCAGAATAAACCTAACAGAAAATCCTAGAAACTCGATCTAGAGTATTAGACACAGAATCAGAATTAGGGTTTGACCCGGACATCACGTTTTACGAGAATTCTACCAAAAATCCGGCAGAACCTCCCTAGTAAAACGGACATCTCTCTACTCAAAGAGTAGAGCCGGCTCTGCAAAGAAACACACTTCGAAAAATAGACATAAAACACAATCACAACCCCTTGGTCGGACTCCAAACTACAGTTTACCGACCGGGGGTCCACAATTCACAGAACAATATAAAAAATACCAAAAATACCCTTATATCATAGAAATACATTTTATACGTAGAAATTACGTAATTAACCCTAAAACACATTAAAAACCAATAAAAACTCATTTATTTAGAAAAATCATATATTATATATATAATTTGAAAATAATTTACGAAAAATAGTTTTAATTAGTTAAAAATACTAAATAATTTGTAGAAATCATTTTTATACCCTAAATAACTATTAAAACCAATTTAATTATATTTTTAGTCAATTTAGGGTAAAAATACCAAAATGCCCCTATATATATAAATATACTAAAATTACTCCTAAAATTCACCAAAAATCATATAATTGCACAAAATTAATTTTCTCAACATATTTATCAATAATATCAATAAATAAACTCAATTAACTAATTAATTTCAATTAAACATACAATTAACCCTATTTTTCAAAAATTACTTAAACTAATTAAATTCAAAATAAAAACATAGAAATTCATAAAAATTCCAAATAAATTTCTATAATTCATTTCAACACCTATATTTATCATAAAAAACAATTTCACAATTTAATTAATTAATTTTCAAAAATTAGAAAATAATAATAAAATATTCAAAAACACCCAAAAATCAAAATAAATTCCAAAAATTCACACATGGTGATTAAGCTAAGGGAAACAACATTTGTGAAGGAATTTTTCATGAATCAATCAATTCGAA
>CANTUR010001893.1:0-117500 GCA_947683625.1 Mallotus nudiflorus
TATACTGAGGATCTGATGCGAGATCAGTATTTCGCTGTTACTACCTATGCTACTAGTTTGGGTTCAGCTTTTGCTGGTATGCCTACAGCAGGTCTTACTCTCGAGTCGGTGATTGAGCTAGCTAAGGAGATTGAGCTGAGGTTAGTTAGGCAGGGAGCGATGCCTGATTATTACCAGTTGGGAGTTCAGTCGAGTGGATTGCAGGCTACTCGTATTCGAGTTTTCATGTTGGTTCGAGTAGTCAGCAGCGAGGTTCGACTCAGCAGAGTCAGAGACAGCAGCAGCGAGTGCATCGAAGCAGTAGACATGGTCGTGGAGGTCAGCGTAGATCGTTTAGATTTGGGTCAGGTGCTTCGAGCAGCAGCAGTGGTCGTAGTTCTGGATCAGCGGCCAGTGTTTGTCAGACTTGTGGTAGAGTCCATCAGGGACCGTGTTATCTGACACCGTTGACATGTTTCAGATGCGGGCAGACAAGACATTTTGCCAGATCGTGTCCTTACCCCCGGATATCAGCAGCAGTAGATTCCGCGATTCCCACAGCAGTCGATTGCTAGTGCAGCACCCGTGCCATTTCAGTTGCCACCAGCTCAGCATCAGAGTTCTACTCAGTTTGTTCCACAGCAGAGTCGTGGTAGAGGTACGAGAGGAGGTACCCGAGGTGTTGGCCAGGCTTCTACCAGTCAGCAGGGAGGTCGAGGCAAGGCCAGAGTTTTTCATCTGACTCAGCAGGATGCTCAGGCATCTAATGCAGTCGTGGCAGGTATTCTTTCTGTTTGTTACCTGGATGCTTTAGTTTTGTTTGATCTGGGTGCCACGCATTCGTTTGTTTCTCCTGTTTTTGCTTCTAAATCTTGTTGGCAAGCTTCGAGGATGGCTTTTCCTTTGTCTGTTGCCACTCCTCTGAGCGATTCTTTGGACGTCGATATTGTTCTTTCTGGTTGTCCAATTCTCGTGGGAGATAGAGAATTACCCGTTGATTTGATTTTGTTGGATGTGATGGAGTTTGATGTTATTTTGGGAATGGATTGGTTGTCTCAGCACTTTGCCGTGGTAGATTGCAGGAATAAGGAGGTGATTTTCAGAATTCCTGGTGAAGTAGAATTTAAGTTTGTTGGTGATAGGAGTTCAGCACCTCAGAATCTTATTTCTGCTATTTCTGCTAGGAAGTTGTTGAGGAAAGGTTGCCAGGGATATTTGGCATTGGTTAGGGATACGTCATTGGAGAAGTTGTCACTCACAGATGTTCCGGTTGCTTGTGAGTTTCCTGATGTTTTTCCCGAGGAGTTACCAGGTTTACCACCTCATAGAGAGATTGAGTTCTGTATAGATGTGGTTCCAGGTACTACTCTTATATCTATGCCACCTTATCGTATGGCTCCTGCAGAGTTGAGAGAGTTGAAGGAGCAATTGCAAGAGTTGTTGGATAAATGTTTTATTAGACCTAGTGTTTCCCCTTGGGGTGCACCAGTCCTGTTTGTGAAGAAGAAGGATGGTACCCTGAGACTGTGCATTGACTATAGAGAGTTGAATAAGGTGACAGTGAAGAATAAGTATCCTCTCCCGAGGATTGATGATTTATTTGATCAGTTACAAGGTGCACAGTTCTTTTCTAAGGTTGACTTGAGGTCGGTTATCATCAGCTGCGGATCAGTGAAGCTGATATTCCTAAGACAGCGTTCCGCACTCGATATGGTCATTATGAGTTTCTGGTGATGTCTTTTGGTTTGACTAATGCACCAGCAGCTTTTATGGACCTGATGAACAGAGTATTCCGACCGTATGTGGATCAGTTTGTGGTAGTCTTCATTGATGATATACTGGTATATTCGAGGAGTATGGAAGAGCACGTATATCATTTGAGGATTGTACTACAGACACTGAGAGATCATCAGCTTTATGCTAAATTCTCGAAGTGTGATTTCTGGATGGAGAGTGTTTCTTTTCTTGGACACGTAGTGTCTAAAGAAGGTATTCAGGTTGATCCACAGAAGGTTGAGGCAGTATCTGAATGGCCTAGACCTACTTCTGTTACTGAGATTCGGAGTTTTCTGGGTTTAGCCGGGTATTATAGGCGGTTTGTGCAGGATTTTTCCAGGATAGCAGCCCCTATGACTCGCTTGACTCAGAAGAATGTTAGATTCGAGTGGTCAGAAGCTTGTGAGAATAGTTTTCAGTTGTTGAAGGAGAAGTTGACCACAGCGCCAGTATTAGCTTTGCCTAATAGTGTGGATAAGTTCACAGTTTACTGTGATGCCTCTAGAATTGGTCTTGGTTGTGTGTTGATGCAGAATGGAAGGGTGATAGCCTATGCTTCGAGGCAGTTGAAGAAGCATGAGCAGAACTATCCTACACATGATCTTGAGATGGCTGCAGTGATCTTTGCTTTGAAGATTTGGAGACATTATTTTTACGGGGTGACTTGTGAGATATTTACTGATCACAAGAGCCTTAAGTACATTTTCCAGCAGCGAGATTTGAATTTGAGGCAGAGAAGATGGTTGGAACTGTTGAAGGATTATGATTGCGAGATTCTTTACCATCCGGGTAAAGCTAATGTGGTAGCAGATGCCTTGAGTAGGAAGTCTTCAGGTAGTCTTGCTCACATCGGTGTTGAGAGGAGACCATTGATCCAGGAATTGCATCTGATGGTGGATCAAGGTCTGATGATGAAGATCAGTAGATCAGGTGGACTGTTAGCTCAGTTTAAAGTACGATCTGTGCTAAGGGATAGGATTAAAGCAGCTCAGAGCCGAGATCCTATTCTGGAAGAGCTTGCAGAGAATGTCAGAGCAGGGAAGTTCACTGATTTCACACTCGATGATGATGGTGTGTTGTGGATCAGTGGTAGATTGTGTGTTCCTGATGTGGATGATTTGAGAGAGGAGATTTTAGAGGAAGCACATTCTACAGCTTACAGCGTTCATCCTGGTGTTACTAAGATGTACCACAGTATCAGAGATCTATACTGGTGGGATGGATTGAAGAAGGATGTTGCCGATTATGTTGCTAAGTGCTTGACGTGTCAGCAAGTGAAAGCCGAACATCAGAAGCCTTCTGGGAAGCTTCAGCCTCTTCCTATTCCCGAGTGGAAATGGGAAAGGATAGCTATGGATTTTGTGGTCGGTTTTACCTCGTTCGAAGGATGGATACGATTCCATCTGGGTGATTGTAGACAGATTGACGAAGTCTGCACATTTCTTGCCTGTGAAAGCCACATATTCAGTTGCTAGATTGGCGAAGTTGTACGTGAAGCATATTGTATGCCTTCATGGAGTACCTGTGTCCATTGTGTCAGACAGAGGTTCGGTGTTTACTTCTCGTTTTTGGCAGAAGTTACAGGAAGCGATGGGCACTAGGTTGGATTTCAGTACTGCTTTTCATCCTCAGACAGATGGTCAGTCTGAGAGGACGATCCAGACACTGGAAGATATGTTGAGGATGTGTGTCTTGGATTTGAGAGGTAGCTGGGATGATCATTTGTAGCTTGTTGAGTTTGCATATAATAACAGCTACCATAGCAGTATTGGCATGGCACCATATGAGGCGTTGTATGGAAGGAAGTGTAAATCCCCGTTGAGTTGGGATGAGATTGGTGAGAGAGCTTTGACTGGACCAGAGATGGTTCAAGATGCTGTAGAGAAAGTCGCCGTGATCAAGCGCAGATTAGAGACCGCAGTTAGCAGACAGAAGAGTTATGCGGATCCTAGGCGCAGAGATGTGGAGTTTCAGGTTGGAGATTTCGTTTTTCTGAAAGTATCTCCGATGAAGGGTGTGATGAGATTTGGCAGGAAGGGTAAGTTAGCACCGAGATATATTGGACCGTTTGAGATTCTGGAGAGAGTTGGCACTGTTGCATATCGGTTGGATTTGCCTCCGAGTATGTCACAGGTGCATCCAATATTTCATATCTCGATGTTGAGGAAGTATATCTCAGATCCTTCACACGTGTTGCAACCTGACAGTGTGGAAGTGAGTGAAGATTTGACGTTTGTGGAAGAACCTGTGGCGATCGTAGATTTTCAAGTTCGACAGTTGCGATCGAAGCAGATTCCGATGGTCAAGGTTTTGTGGCGTAGCGACAGAGTTGAAGAGCATACGTGGGAGACTGAAGCTGAGATGCGAGCTTCTTACCCGTAATCTCTTTCCTTCCTGATTCTGTAATCTTCTTTTTGAAATTCGGGGACGAATTCTTGTAAGGGGGGAAGACTGTAATATCCCGTGTTTTTAAAAAAATATTTTTACACTGTACCGGGATATACAGTGTCAATAATTTTTATGCATTATACGATATTTTTATGAGTTAATATGTATTTTAAACCTATTTTAATTACTGTGTTTTATATACAGTGTTTTACGTAAAATTTTTCCGGGACTTTCATTTTCGGGGAAATTTTCACGTAAACAATGTATTATTAATTATTTTAAATGTATTTACGGGTTTGCATGAACTCATACATATTTTTAAATTATTAAATAAAGCCTGTGTGTGTATATTTATTTAATTAGGGTTTATTATTATCCTAATATTTTATTATTTATTTATTATTATTTGATTATTTTATTTATTATTAAATTATTAAAATTTATTATTTTATTATTAATTATTTATTAATATTTAATTATTTTAATTTATTTTATTTTTTTTTCTTTTTTTTTTATTTTCCTTTTTCTTTCTTTTTCTTTTTCTTTTTCTTTCCTTTTCTTTCTTTTTCTTTCCTTTTCTTTCTTTTTCTTTTTCTTCTTCTTCTTCTTTCTCTCCCGCGCCCAACGCCGACCACCATTTCCTCACCGCCGTTTCTCCCTCCTCCGGCCACCGTTTTTGACACCGCCGGTCTCTATCTTCTCCTTGAGCTCCGGTGAGTGTGATTCTAGCTTTGGTTTGAGCTGAAATGGTCTAGAATTGCTTAGGTTTCGATTTGAAAATTTCGGCCTCTTTGGGTTTTCAATTTTTTGAGCTTCGATTTGGATGATTCATGGAAAATTCCTTCACAAATGTTGTTCCTAGTAGCTCAATCTTCATGTATGAATTTTTACAGAATTTTTGGAGGTTGTTTGGATTTTTGGGTATTTTTGAATATTTTAATATTATTTTCTAATTTTCGGAAATTAATTATTTAAATTATGAAATTGGATTTTATGGTTGAATTAGGCGTTGAAATGAATTATAGAAATTTATTTGGAATTTTTATGAATTTCTAAGTATTTATTTTTAATTATTGAAGTTTATGTGATTTTGTAAAATTAAGTTAATTGTGTTTTAAATTGAATTTAATTGGTTAATTGAGTTTAATTATTGATATTATTGATAAATATGTTGAGAAAATTAATTTTTGGATAATTGTATGATTTTTGGTGAATTTTTGAAGTAATTTAGGTATATATATATATATAGGGGTATTTTGGTAATTTTACCCTAAATTGTCTAAAAATGTAATTTAATTGGTTTTAATATTTATTTAAGGTATAAAAATGATTTCTACAAAATATCTAGTATTTTTAACTAATTAAAACTATTTTCCGGGAATTATTTTCAATTATATATATAATATACGGTTTTTCTAATAAAATGAGTTTTAATCGATTTTTACAGTGTTTCAAGATTTATTATGTAATTTCTATCTATAAAATGTATTTTTATGATTTAAGGATATTTTTGGTATATTTGAATATATATTCTGTGTTTGTGGACCCCGGTCGACAGATTGTAGTCTGGAGTCCGACCGAGGGGTTGTGATTGATTGTGGTGTTTATTTTGAAGTGTATTTTCTTTGCAGGGTTGGCTCTACTCTTTTGAGTAGAGAGATGTCCGTTTTACAGGGGAGGTTCTGCCGAATTTTCGGTAGAATTCTCGTAAAACGTGATGTCCAGTCGAACCCTAATTCTGTTTCCGTATTTTAATACTCTAGATTGAATTCTAGGATTTCTGTTAGGGTTATTCTGATATCGATTAATTTTTTCTTGTTTAGTTGCGCCGAGACCGAGGGCTAGTGGACCAGGCCCGTCGGACCTGTCTCGTGGAGCGCATTAGGTGAGTTACTATATTATATATATATGCTTAGGATGCATGATTTAGAAAATGCATGTTTTATTTTGACTAAATATGCATAAATAACATGATTTATATTCAAGTATATTTTTGGTATAATTTTGGTATATAATAAATTATATACATGTTTTATTAATAAAATATATTTAAAATGTTTTTAAATATATTTTTAGTTTAATTCATGATTTGATTGGATTTATTTGACATATATATACTCAAAATATACCAGGTTTATGTTTGGTATATTTTCGGTATATATATGGTTTATATTGCTATTTCATTTATATCCATGCATCATTTATTTTTGTGAATGAATGTTTTATATTTAAGAATGAAGGATATCAATAGAACGTGCTACCTAGTGGGCAGCACTAGGACCGAGTACGTACCGGTACGCCTATAGCTTTAGACTATATTACTAACTTATTTATGGATATTGATTTGATTATGATTATTGATATGTGAGATGTGGTTTGGGTGTGATTGCTGGAGCTCGGTTGACCAAGTGTCTCGGGGCCAATCACACTGGCAGTCAGACTGCTGGAGCTCGGTTGACTTAGTGTCTCGGGGCCAGTCTACTGTCCATATGGATTAAGTGGATATATTTGGAATCAGTGAGCCTGTATGGCTAGAGTGTTGTTTAACACTATTTTCTGAGGTTGCGATATTCTAGGGTTCTATGTGATCCTTCATAAAAGTTGATTTTCAGACAAATATATAAAATGATTTTTCTGCATCTGTATGAATTTGCCTGTATATATACATATTACTCATATACTGTTGACTGTATGCATTATCACTTAGAGTGTATGTATATATATTATAGTAATTCACTCAGTGAGGTCTGACTCCCCTTCGTTGACTATTTTTCAGGAGAGTCAACTTCCTCAGACCTTAGTAGCAGGTCGATACGCCGGATTTCTTCTGCCCCGGCTTCTTTATGTAAATTATATACTTGAGTCTTATTTATTTTATCTAGACACTGCAGTAGTTGTTGATTTTCAGTAGTTGTGATTTTCAGTAGTTGTGAATTAAAGTGTTTGTTTTAAAGAGATGTATTATAGTAAAACTGGATTTGTATAAAGATTATACATTTATGAGATTATATATGCGATGTGATGAGTTTTGAATTAAATCCAGTTGATATGGATGATATTGTAATATTTATTTTTTTTATTTTCCGCTGCATATTATATTTTTATGGTTATTATTGCATATTTATTTTATTTTTAGGCTTGCTACGGGTTCCGGATTCGAAAGAATTCCCGTTCCCTAGCGCCGGTCATGGCCCCTGTTTTGGGTCGTGACAACCGAGTACGTCACGACCCAAAACAGGGGCCATGATCGGCGCTAGGGAACGGGAATTCTTTCGAATCCGGAACCCGTAGCAAGCCTAAAAATAAAATAAACATGCAATAACAACAATAACCATAATATAATATGCAGCGAAAAATAAAAATAATCATAATATCATAATATCATAATATGATTTTCATATCAACTGGATTTAAATTAAAATCTCATCTCATAAATGTATAATCTTTAATACAAATCCAGTTTCAACATAATACATCTCTTTAAAAATAAAATACATGAAATCCAATACTTTAATTCACAACTACTGCAGTGTCTAGATAAAATAAATAAGACTCAAGTAGACAATTTACATAAAGAAGCCGGGGGTGGAAGAAATCCGACGTATCGACCTGCTACTGAGGTCTGAGGAAGTTGACTCTCCTGAAAAATAGTCAACGGAGGGGAGTCAGACCTCACTGAGTGAATTACTATAATATATATACATACACACTAAGTGATAATGCATACAGTCAACAGTATATATAATATGTATATATACAGGCAATTACACACAGATGCAATAAAATCATTTTTTATATAATTTATCTGAAAATCATCTTTTCTGAAGGATTACATAGAACCCTAGAATATCGCAACCTCAGAAATAGTGTTAAACAACACTCTGGCCATACAGGCTCACTTATTCCAAATATATCCACTTAATCCATATGGACAGTAGACTGGCCCCGAGACACTAAGTCAACCGAGCTCCAGCAGTCTGACTGCCAGTGTGATTGGCCCCGAGACACTTAGTCAACCGAGCTCCAGCAATCACACCTCCAAACCATATCTCACACATCAATTAAATAATATAAAATCAATATCCACAAATGGTTAGTAATATAGCCTAAATACTATAGGCGTACCGGTACGTACTCGGTCCTAGTGCTGCCCACTAGGTAGCATGTTCTATTGATATCCTTCATTAATAAATATAAAACATTCATTCACAATAAATGATGCATGAATTTAAATAAAATAACAATATAATCCATATATATACCAGAAATATACCAAAAGTAAACCAAGTATATTTCGAGTATATATACGTCAAATGAATTCAATCAAATTATAACTTAAGCTAGAAATATATTTAAAAACATTTTAAATATATTTTATTTACAAAACATGCATATAATTTAATAAATACCAAAAATAAACCAAAAATATACTTAAATACAAATCATATTATTTATGCATTTTAATCGAAATAAAATATATATTTCTAAATCATGCATCCTAAAGCATATATATATAGTATAGTAACTCACCTAATGCGCTCCACGAGACAGGTCCGACGGGTCTGGTCCACTAGCCCTCGGTCTCGGCACAACTAAACAAGAAATAAATAACCGATATCAGAATAACCCTAGTAGAAATCCTAGAATTCAATTTAGAGTATTAAACACAGAATCGAAAATTAGGGTTCGACTGGATATCACGTTTTACGAGAATTCTATCAAAAATTCGACAGAACCTCCACTGTAAAATGGACATCTCTCTACTCAAAAGAGTAGAGCCGACCCTGCAAAGAAAATACACTTCGAAAAATAGGCTCAACACAAATCCACAACCCCTCAGTCGGACTCCAGACTACAGTCCACCGACCGGGGTCCACAAACACAGAACAATTTCCCGAAATACCAAAAATATCCTTACAACTTAGAAATACATCTCATAGGTAAAAATTACATAATTAACCTTGAAACACTATAAAAACCGATTAAAACTCATTTTATTAGAAAAATCGTATATTATATATATAATTGAAAATAATTCACGAAAAATAGTTTTAATTAGTTAAAAATACCAAATATTTTGTAGAAATCATTTTTATGCCTTAAATAACTATTAAAACCAATTAAATTACATTTTTAGACAATTTAGGGTAAAATTACCAAAATACCCATATATATATAAATATACTTAAATTACTTCAAAAATTCACCAAAAATCATACAATTACCCAAAATTAATTTTCTCAACATATTTATTGATAATATTAATAATTAAACTCAATTAACCAATTAAATTCAAATAAAAACACATTTAACCCTAATTTCTCAAAATCACATAAACTTCAATAATTCAAAATAAATACTTAGAAATTCATAAAAATTCCAAATAAATTCCTATAATTAATTTCAACACCTAATTTAACCATAAACTCAATTTCATAATTTAAATAATTAATTTCCGAAAATTAAAAAATAATATTAAAATATTCAAAAATACCCAAAAATCCAAAAAATCTCCAAAAATTCTACAAAAATTATACATGTAGATTAAGCTACTAGGAACAACATTTGTGAAGGAAGTTGTCATGAATCATCCAATTCGAAGCTCAAAAAAATCGAAAACCCTAATAGGCCGAAATTGACAAAATTGAAACCTAAGCAATTCTAGACCATTTAAGCTCAAACCAAAGCTAGAATCACACTCACCGGAGCTCAAGGAGAAGAAAGAGACCGGCGGTGTCAAAAACGGTGGCCGGAATCGGCATGATCGACGGTGGATCGATTTTCGGCTTCTCCGGCCAAAATCGATCTCCAGACGCCGGAAACGGCCTCCTCAGGCGGCGAAATTGGTCGGGGAAGACGGTGGCACACCCACGGTGAAGAAACGGCAGTAGTAGCAGCGATCGGAAGGTGAAGGGAATCGATCGGGGAAGAAGAAGAGGACTCGGGGGCAAATATGTAATTTTCCAATTCTTTTTGTAATTTGACAAATATATGTATATATGTATACTTTATACTATATATTAAAATAATATTAAATTACACACATCAAATATACACCACACACATAAAAATATTAATATTTTAATAATTTATACTAAATAAAATTAATTAAATAACAATAAAACAATTAAATAATTAATAAAATATTAGGGTAATAATAAACCCTAATTAAATAAATATACACACACAGTCTTTATTTAATAATTTAAAAATATGTATGAGTTCATGCAAGTCCGTAAGTACATTTAAAATAATTAATAATACATTGTCTACGTGAAAATTTCCCCGAAAATGCAAGTCCCGGGAAAATTTTACGTAAAGCACTGAAAATAATATACAGTAATTAAAATAGGTTTTAAATACATATCAACTCAATAAAATATCATAATATATATACAAAATTATTGATACTGCATATCCCGGTACAGTGTAAAAATATTTAAAAACACGGGATATTACAGTCTTCCCCCCTTACAAGAATTCGTCCTCGAATTCCAGAAAACAAGATCAAGAAGGAAAGAGATATGGGTAAGAAGCTCGCATCTCAGCTTCAGTCTCCCACGTATGCTCTTCAACTCTGTCGCTACGCCACAGAACCTTGACCATCGGAATCTGCTTCGATCTCAACTGGTCGAACTTGAAAATCAACGATCGCCACAGGTTCTTCCACAAACGTCAAATCTTCACTCACTTCCACACTGCCAGGTTTGCAACACGTGTGAAGGGTTTGAGATATACTTCCTCAACATCGAGATATGAAATACTGGATGCACCTGTGACATACTCGGAGGCAAATCCAACCGATATGCAACAGTGCCAACTCTCTCCAGAATCTCAAACGGTCCAATATATCTCGGTGCTAACTTACCCTTCTTACCAAATCTCATCACACCCTTCATCGGAGATACTTTCAGAAAAATGAAATCTTCAACCTGAAACTCCACATCTCTGCGCCTAGGATCCGCATAACTCTTCTGTCTGCTAACTGCGGTCTCTAATCTGCGCTTGATCACGATAACCTTCTCTGTAGCATCCTGAACCATCTCTGGTCCAGTCAAAGCTCTCTCACTAATCTCATCCCAACTCAACGGGGATCTACACTTCCTTCCATACAACGCCTCATATGGTGCCATACCAATACTGCTATGGTAGCTGTTATTATATGCAAACTCAACAAGTGGCAAATGATCATCCCAACTACCTCCCAAATCCAAGACACACATCCTCAACATATCTTCCAGTGTCTGGATCGTCCTCTCAGACTGACCATCTGTCTGAGGATGAAAAGCAGTACTGAAATCCAACCTAGTGCCCATCGCTTCCTGCAACTTCTGCCAAAAACGAGAAGTAAACACTGAACCTCTATCTGACACAATGGACACAGGTACTCCATGAAGGCACACAATATGCTTCACATACAACTTCGCCAATCAAGCAACTGAATATGTGGCTTTCACAGGCAAGAAATGTGCAGACTTCGTCAACCTGTCTACAATCACCCAGATGGAATTGTATCCATCCTTCGAACGAGGTAAACCGACCACAAAATCCATAGCTATCCTTTCCTATTTCCACTCGGGAATAGGAAGAGGCTGAAGCTTCCCAGAAGGCTTCTGATGTTCGGGCTTTCACTTACTGACACGTCAAACACTTAGCAACATAATCAGCGACATCCTTCTTCAATCCATCCCACCAGTATAGATCTCTGATACTGTGGTACATCTTAGTAACACCTGGATGAACGCTGTAGGCTGTAGAATGTGCTTCCTCTAAAATCTCCTCTCTCAAGTCATCCACATCTGGAACACACAATCTACCACTGATCCACAACACACCATCATCATCGAGTGTGAAATCAGTGAACTTCCCTGCTCTGACATTCTCTGCAAGCTCTTCCAGAATAGGATCTCGACTCTGAGCTGCTTTAATCCTATCCCTCATTACAGATCGTACTTTAAACTAAGCTAACAGTCCACCTGATCTACTGATCTTTATCATCAGACCTTGATCCACCATCAGATGCAATTCCTGGATCAATGGTCTCCTCTCAACACTGATGTAAGCAAGACTACCTGAGGACTTCCTACTCAAGGCATCTGCTACAATATTAGCTTTACCCGGATGGTAAAGAATCTCGCAATCATAATCCTTCAACAGTTCCAACCATCTCCTCTGCCTCAAATTTAAATCTCGTTGCTGGAAAATGTACTTAAGGCTCTTGTGATCAGTAAATATCTCACAAGTCACCCCGTACAAATAATGTCTCCAAATCTTCAAAGCAAAGATCATTGCAGCCATCTCAAGATCATGTGTAGGATAGTTCTGCTCATGCTTCTTCAACTGCCTCGAAGCATAGGCTATCACCCTTCCATTCTGCATCAACACACAACCAAGACCAATTCTAGAGGCATCACAGTAAACTGTGAACTTATCCACACTATTAGGCAAAGCTAATACTGGCGCTGTGGTCAACTTCTCCTTCAACAACTGAAAACTATTCTCACAAGCTTCTGACCACTCGAATCTAACATTCTTCTGAGTCAAGCAAGTCATAGGGGCTGCAATCCTGGAAAAATCCTGCACAAACCGCCTATAATACCCGGCTAAACCCAGAAAACTCCGAATCTCCGTAACAGAAGTAAGTCTAGGCCATTCAGATACTGCCTCAATCTTCTGTGGATTAACCTGAATACCTTCTTTAGACACTACGTGTCCAAGAAAAGAAACACTCTCCATCCAGAAATCACACTTCGAGAATTTAGCATAAAGCTGATGATCTCTCAGTGTCTGTAGTACAATCCTCAAGTGATATACATGCTCTTCCATACTCCTCGAATATACTAGTATATCATCAATGAAGACTACCACAAACTGATCCATATACGGTCTGAATACTCTGTTCATCAGGTCCATAAAAGCTGCTGGTGCATTAGTCAAACCAAAAGACATCACCAGAAACTCATAATGACCATATCTAGTGTGGAATGCTGTCTTAGGAATATCAGCTTCACTGATCCGCAGCTGATGATAACCCGACCTTAAGTCAACCTTAGAAAAGAACTGTGCACCCTGTAACTGATCAAATAAATCATCTATCCTCGGAAGAGGATACTTGTTCTTCACTGTCACCTTATTCAACTCTCTATAGTCAATGCACAGTCTCAGGGTACCATTCTTCTTCTTCACAAACAGGACTGGTGCACCCCAAGGAGAAACACTAGGTCTAATAAAACCCTTATCCAACAACTCTTGCAACTGCTCCTTCAACTCTCTCAACTCCACAGGAGCCATACGATAGGGTGGCATAGATATAGGAGTAGTACTTGGTACCACATCTATACATAACTCAATCTCTCTATGAGGTGGTAAACCTGGCAACTCCTCGGGAAAAACATTAGGAAACTCACAAGCAACAGGAACATCTGTGAGTAACAACTTCTCCACTGACGTATCCCTAACCAATGCCAAAAACCCCTGACAACCTTTCCTCAATAACTTCCTAGCTGTAATAGCAGAAATAAGATTCTGAGGTGCTGAACTCCTATCACCAACAAACTTAAAATCTTCTTCACCAGGAATTCTAAAAGTCACCTCCTTATTCCTGCAATCTACCACGACATAGTGCTGAGATAACCAATCCATTCCCAAAATAACATCGAACTCCATCACATCCAACAAAATCAAATCAGCGGGTAATTCTCTATCTCCCACGAGAACTGGAAAACCAGAAAGAACAATATCGGCGTCCAAAGAATCGCTCAGAGGAGTGGCAACAGACAAAGGAAAAGCCATCCTCGAAGCTTGCCAACAAGATTTAGAAGCAAAAATAGGAGAAACAAACGAATGTGTGGCACCCGGATCAAACAAAACCCAAGCATCCAGGTAACAAACAGAAATAATACCTGCCACGACTGCATTAGATGCCTGAGCATCCTGCTGAGTCAGATGGAAAACTCTAGCCTGACCTCGACCTCCCTGCTGACTGGTAGAAGCCTAGCCAACACCTCTGGCACCTCCTCTAGTACCTCTACCACGACTCTGCTGTGGAACAAACTGAGTGGAACTCTGATGCTGGGCTGGTGGCAACTGAAATGGCACTGGTGCTGCACTAGCAATCGACTGCTGTGGGAATCGCGAAATCTGCTGCTGCTGATATCCAGAATAAGGACACGATCTGGCAAAATGTCCTATCTGCCCGCATCTGAAACATGTCAGTGGTGTCAGATAACACGGTCCCTGATGGACTCTACCACAAGTCTGACAAACACTGGCCACTGATCCAGAACTACGACCACTGCTGCTGCTCGAAGCACCTGACCAAAATCTGAACGATCTACGCTGACCTCCACGGCCATGTCTACTGCTCCGATGCACTCGCTGCTGCTGTCTCTGACTCTGTTGAGTCGGACCTCGCTGCTGACTACTCGAACCAACATGAAAACTCGAATATGGAGTAGCCTGCGATCCACTCAACTGAACTCCCAACTGGTAATAATCAGGCATCGCTCCCTGCCTAACTAACCTTAACTCAATCTCCTTAGCTAGCTCAATCACAGACTCGAGAGTAAGACCTGCTGTAGGCATACCAGCAAAAGCTGAACCCAAACCAGTAACGTATGTAGTAACAGCGAAATACTGATCTCGCATCAGATCCTCAACATATCTACCCAAACGAAGAAACTCTCGGGTATACTCCTCTACAGATCGATCTCCACGAGAAATACTAGTCAAACGGAGACGATAACTCAAACGAAGAGGCTCTGGACAAAATCTCCTCATAAACCGCTCTCGAAACTGAGCCCATGTCATCGTCATCATATAGGGCTGGATCATCTGAATGAACCAATCCAAGGCTGGTCCCTCGACAGACAACTCAACGATCATGATCCGTCGGTACTCGGTATGAGCAGTCCGAGTCCTAGTCTCAATCGCATGCAGAAAATCTAAAGGATCAGAAGTACCATCAAAAACAATCCTGCCAACTCGGGCATAGAACAAAGCTGCCTCAGGGTTAGACATACCCTGCTGATAGGCAGGCTGAACAGGCTGAACAACTGGAGGAACAGGAACATCAAACTCAGGCTCAACAGGCTCCTCGTCCTGTAACTCTCTCTGGCTACGGTGACATGCCGCTCCTCGAGGTCTACCTCTGCCACGACCTCTACGTCTAACTGGCTGCTCAGGAGGTAAAACCTCATCCTGAAAAGACTTATCATCCTCGGCCTCAACGACCGGTGGAGCGACACGCGCTCGCCTCCTCATTCTGAAAAGACAAATGAAAAGATTCAGACAAAACAGACAACGGAGGAATAACGCTGAAAACTACAACAAGGAATACTTATCAAGACATACTCGAACCTAATACACTGCAGTAGTCCAACAGAAAAACACAACTTTAAAACTAACTAGGGCCACAACTCATATAACTAAGCCCTGACACAGAACTCCGCTCTGATACCAACTTTGTCACGACCCAAAACAGGGGCCATGACCGGCGCTAGGGAACGGGAATTCTTTCGAATCCGGAACCCGTAGCAAGCCTAAAAATAAAATAAACATGCAATAACAACAATAACCATAATATAATATGCAGCGGAAAATAAAAATAATCATAATATCATAATATGATTTTCATATCAACTGGATTTAAATTAAAATCTCATCTCATAAATGTATAATCTTTAATACAAATCCAGTTTCAACATAATACATCTCTTTAAAAATAAAATACATGAAATCCAATACTTTAATTCACAACTACTGCAGTGTCTAGATAAAATAAATAAGACTCAAGTAGACAATTTACATAAAGAAGCCGGGGTGGAAGAAATCCGGCGTATCGACCTGCTACTGAGGTCTGAGGAAGTTAACTCTCCTGAAAAATAGTCAACGGAGGGGAGTCAGACCTCACTGAGTGAATTACTATAATATATATACATACACACTAAGTGATAATGCATACAGTCAACAGTATATATAATATGTATATATACAGGCAATTACACACAGATGCAATAAAATCATTTTTATATAATTTATCTGAAAATCATCTTTTCTGAAGGATTACATAGAACCCTAGAATATCGCAACCTCAGAAATAGTGTTAAACAACACTCTGGCCATACAGGCTCACTTATTCCAAATATATCCACTTAATCCATATGGACAGTAAACTGGCCCCGAGACACTAAGTCAACCGAGCTCCAGCAGTCTGACTGCCAGTGTGATTGGCCCCGAGACACTTAGTCAACCGAGCTCCAGCAATCACACCTCCAAACCATATCTCACACATCAATTAAATAATATCCAATCAATATCCACAAATGGTTAGTAATATAGCCTAAATACTATAGGCGTACCGGTACGTACTCGGTCCTAGTACTGCCCACTAGGTAGCATGTTCTATTGATATCCTTCATTAATAAATATAAAACATTCATTCACAATAAATGATGCATGAATTTAAATAAAATAACAATATAATCCATATATATACCAGAAATATACCAAAAGTAAACCAGGTATATTTCGAGTATATATACGTCAAATGAATTCAATCAAATTATAACTTAAGCTAGAAATATATTTAAAAACATTTTAAATATATTTTATTTACAAAACATGCATATAATTTAATAAATACCAAAAATAAACCAAAAATATACTTAAATACAAATCATATTATTTATGCATTTTAATCGAAATAAAATATATATTTCTAAATCATGCATCCTAAAGCATATATATATAGTATAGTAACTCACCTAATGCGCTCCACGAGACAGGTCCGACGGGCCTGGTCCACTAGCCCTCGGTCTCGGCGCAACTAAACAAGAAATAAATAACCGATATCATAATAACCCTAGTAGAAATCCTAGAATTCAATCTAGAGTATTAAACACATAATCGAAAATTAGGGTTCGAATGGATATCAAGTTTTACGAGAATTCTATCGAAAATTCGACAGAACCTCCCCTGTAAAACGGACATCTCTCTACTCAAAAGAGTAGAGCCCACCCTGCAAAGAAAATACACTTTGAAAAATAGGCTCAACACAAATCCACAACCCCTCGGTCGGACTCCAGACTACAGTCCACCAACCGGGGTCCACAAACACAGAACAATTTCCCGAAATACCAAAAATGTCCTTACAACTTAGAAATACATCTCATAGGTAAAAATTACATAATTAACCTTGAAACACTATAAAAACCGATTAAAACTCATTTTATTAGAAAAACCGTATATTGTATATATAATTGAAAATAATTCACGAAAAATAGTTTTAATTAGTTAAAAATACCAAATATTTTGTAGAAATCACTTTTATACCTTAAATAACTATTAAAACCAATTAAATTACATTTTTAGACAATTTAGGGTAAAATTACCAAAATACCCCTATATATATAAATATACTTAAATTACTTCAAAAATTCACCAAAAATCATACAATTACCCAAAATTAATTTTCTCAACATATTTATCGATAATATTAATAATTAAACTCAATTAACCAATTAAATTAAAATAAAAACACATTTAACCCTAATTTCTCAAAATCACATAAACTTCAATAATTCAAAATAAATACTTAGAAATTCATAAAAATTCCAAATAAATTCCTATAATTCATTTTAACACCTAATTTAACCATAAACTCCAATTTCATAATTTAAATAATTAATTTCCGAAAATTAGAAAATAATATTAAAATATTCAAAAATACCCAAAAATCCAAACAATCTCTAAAAATTATAAAAAAATTCATACATGTTGATTAAGCTACTAGAAACAACATTTGTGAAGGAAGTTTTCATGAATCATCCAATTCGAAGCTTAAAAAAATTGAAAACCCTAATAGGCCGAAATTGACAAAATCGAAACCTAAGCAATTCTAGACCATTTAAGCTCAAACCAAAGCTAGAATCACACTCACTGGAGCTCAATGAGAAGAAAGAGACCAGCGGTGTCAAAAACGGTGGCCGGAATCGGCGTGATCGACGGTGGATCGATTTTCGGCTTCTCCGGCCAAAATCGATCTCCAGACGCCGGAAACGGCCTCCTCAGGCGGCGAAATTGGTCGGGGAAGACGGTGGCACACCGGACGGCACACCCACAGTGAAGAAATGGCAGTAGCAGCGACCGGACGGTGAAGGGAATCGATCGGGGAAGAAGAAGAGGACTCGGGGGCAAATATGTAATTTTCCAATTCTTTTTGTAATTTGACAAATATATGTATATATATATACTTTATACTATATATTAAAATAATATTAAATTACACACATCAAATATACACCACACACATAAAAATATCAATATTTTAATAATTTATACTAAATAAAATTAATTAAATAACAATAAAACAATTAAATAAATATACACACACAGTCTTTATTTAATAATTTAAAAATATGTATGAGTTCATACAAGTCCGTAAATACATTTAAAATAATTAATAATACATTGTTTACGTGAAAATTTCCCCGAAAATGCAAGTCCCAGGAAAATTTTACGTAAAGCACTGAAAATAATATACAATAATTAAAATAGGTTTTAAATACATATCAACTCAATAAAATATCATAATATATATACAAAATTATTGACACTGCATATCCCGGTACAGTGTAAAAATATTTTAAAAACACGGGATATTACAGTACCGGTACGCCTATAGTATTTAGGCTATATTACTAACCATTTGTGGATATTGATTAAATATGATTATTTGATGTGTGAGATATGGTTTGGAGGTGTGATTGCTGGAGCTCGGTTGACCAAGTGTCTCGGGGCCAATCACACTGGCAGTCAGACTGCTGGAGCTCGGTTGACTTAGTGTCTCGGGGCCAGTCTACTGTCTAAATGGATTAAGTGGATATATTTGGATTAAGTGAGACTGTATGACTAGAGTGTTGTCTAACACTGATTGAGGTTTCGATATCATAGGGTTCTATTTGATCCTTCATAAAAGATGATTTTCAATAAAATATATATATATAATGATTTTATTGCATCTGTGTGTAATTGCCTGTATATATATTAGATATATATATATATATACTGTTGATTGTATGCATTGTCATTTAGTGTGTATGTATATATATTATAGTAATTCACTCAGTGAGGTTTGACTCCCCTCCGTTGATAATTTTACAGGAGAGTCAACATCTTCAGACCTCAGTAGCAGGCCTGTACGCCGGATTTCTTCTGCCCCGGCTTCTTTGTGTAAACTACTTACTTGAGTCTTATTTTTATAATCTAGACATTGCAGTAGTTGTAAATTAATCATAGGATTTTATGTATTTTATTTATACGAGATGCATTGTAAGAAATTGAACTGGATTGTATTAAAAAGATTTTATATATATGTGATGAGTTGAGATTTAAATTAAATCTAGTTAATGAAATTGTTATTATGATATTTATGATTTTTATTTCCGCTGCATTATATATTATTATTATTATTGTATGTTTATTTTATTTTTAGGCTTGCTACGAGTTCCGGATTCGAAAGAATTCCCGTTCCCTAGCGCCGGTCATGGCCCCTATTTCGGGTCGTGACATCATCTCTCTGCAGTCAATGCATAGTCTCAGGGTACCATCCTTCTTCCTTACAACAAGACTAGTGCACCCCAAAGAGAAACATAAGGTCTGACAAAACCTTGGTCATATTGCTCTCGTAATTACTCCTACAGCTCTGCAAGAGCCATTCTGTAGGGCTACGTTGAAATAGGAGTTATATCAGGAACCACATCGATACAGAATTCAATCTCTGTAAAGTGGTAAACTTGGTAACTCACAAGCAATTAAAACATCTAGAAGAGATAACTTCTCCACTGAAGTATACTCAACTAGAGCCAGATATTCTTGACAACCCTTTCACATCTCATCAAGATTAATTACACCTAAAAGACTGAATTCACAATAACCCTCTAAATCTCAATTCTTGGTTCAGATGCCAATACATTAAGCTTAATCCTGTAACACACAATTCTTCCAGTCTTCTCTTACTCTGAGCAGTAACAGCCACAGTTAATTATCTCTCCTTAAAGGTGGATGGAAGCATCTTAGAAATCCCCCTTTAACTCAAATTATGCATTGCAGTCAGAACTAACAGCTTGCCATAAAGAGTACAAGAGTGCTTCGTCTTCATTAGACATTTTCCCATTCCTTCATCAAAGCATAATCAAACAACTGCCAAACTTAGTTAAATGCTATCAAGCCCTTATTAATCTCGGTTATCGTAGTCACAATTATTGGAAATTCAAGTTCAAAAGGAATGTTTGTACTGCTTACAATGACTACCTTAACCCTTGAGTTACAGTTGCCTCTAACCTACCCCTATACTAGATAGGTGTAGTGGAGCAAAAACTGTAACCACAACTTGAACTTGAAAAGACTGATTATCAATATTGTCTCTGTAGAAGAAACAATTCACATTCACTGTGCTGAAAAGATATGGAAATCAACAGAATTCAGAATATAGAATATACACAGAATTGACATGTCTCATGTTCTCGGCTGAAAAAAGAAATTACATCTACTGAATGATCGAAGGTATCAGCACCACATCATGCGAAACTCCTATTGCAGAAGCAACATCATTGCAATGCTAAGCCACCAACTCCTCATTCAATTATTCTCACTGTCAACAGTGATCATCAGGCCTTTTAAATCCATCTCTACCCCTACGCCTACAGGATGCATAAGGGGTAGAACCTCATGCTCAAAAGATCAATTATCATTGATCTTATCAATCGATGGAGCAACTCACACTTAAGGCAATCAGCAAGGAGCAAAAATAAATAAATAATTCAAACAATCACAAACATCAACAGACACCCTAACGGTTATGCGGAATTCCTAATGCAAGGAAGAATTTTCAAAGACATGACCGAACCTAATTCACTGTAGTAGTTTAACAGAAAACACAACTTTGAAAACTAGGGCCACAACTCAAACAACTAAGCTCTGACACAGAACTCAGCTCTGATACCAACTTTGTCATGACCCAAACTAAGAGTCATGACTGGCGCTAGGGAACGGGAATTCTTTCGAATCCGGAACCCGTAGCAAGCCTTAGAAAATAAAATCATGCAATAATTAAATAAAAGTACTACAGAATTAAAATTTTTCTGAATCAATATATAAAATAAATACTCCAAATCCTTTCATAAATGTATACATATCATAATAATCAAATACAAATTTTTCAGAGTATACAATATCAAAATAATATAATACTCTTCCGATACAATAACACTACTACTGCAGTTTCTAGAATAAAAATCAGAGTTCAGAATATACATTTATATAAAATAGTCGGGACTGAAGAATATCGACGAGGAACTCTACAACTAAGGTCTGACGATATGGGATCCCTTGAAAAAAAATAATTGAGGGGGGTCAGACCTCACTAAGTGAATTATTATACTATATATACATGCAAACTAAACCATAACAATAAGACATTCTTATATATATATGTATATACACACATTTCACACAAATGCCAAACTCTGCTTTTATAAATATACAGGATGTAGGAAAACGTTTAATTAAATTCATGAAGGATCCATAGAACCCTAATAATAACCTCAAAAACCCCATCATCACTCTAACCATGCAGGCTCACTTGATTCCAAATAGAACACTTATTCCAATCTGGATAGCAGACTGGCCCTGAGACACAAAGTCGACCGAGCTCCAACAGTCTGACTGTCAGTGTGATTGGTCCCGAGACACTTAGTCAACCGATCTCCTGCAATCACACTATCTATCACCTCACATCTCAATCAACCCAATAGATTCATTCCATTATGGACAGTAGACTGGCCCTGAGACACTAAGTCGACCGAGCTCTAGTAGTCTGACTGTCAGTGTGATTGGCCCCGCAATCACACTATCTATCATACCATTAATCTCAGTCAAATCAATCTAATCAATTGTAATCACCCAAAACTAACTCTCACTCAATCCTTATCTATCGTATCAGTACGTACACGGTCCTAGTGCTGCCCACTAGGAAGCATGTTCTATTGATATCCTTCACTTAGAATAAATCATTCATTCGAAAAATAATTAATGTAGAACAATATTCATAATAGTAAAATGAACCATATATATATATATACCAAAAATATACCTAAAATATACCCAGTATATTTCAGGTATATATATATATATGTGTGTCAAATAAAATATGAAATAAACTAAAGATAAATCATTAATATTGTTAAAAACAACTTAAATGTATAACAATAATATAACATGCATTTTCTTAAAAATATACTCAAATATACAAAAGATATGCCCTAAGTATACAAATCATTTAATAAAACATTTATGTATAAATGTTCATTTAAATATGTGTTTATGTTTAACATATATTCACAAATATACTAAAAATAACCTAATTATCTAGCATGCATATATCAAAAATAAACCCTAAATATACCACTAATGTGTTAGGTTTAATTTAATAATAAAACATGTATTTATTTGGAAATAAATAAAAAATATACCAAAAATAAACTTAAAAATAATTTAAGTGTAGGTTTATAATTTAACATGCAATTATTTAAGAATAAACCTAAAATCTACTGAAACTATACCTACAGTATACTAATCATTTAATAAAACAATTATGTCTAAGTGTACATTTTAAAAAATGTGTATATTACTCAAATGTATTAAACCTAAACCTAATTGTTTAATGTGCATATATCAAACTAACATGCATAATTATTTAATATGCATATATATAAAAATGCAACCCTAGATATACCAAAAATATTATAATTTAAATCCCTTTTAAAACATACAATGAAAATGAAAAATTCTAAATAATGCACCCTATATGCAGTGCATATATATACAGTATAATAACTCACATGTTAGCGCTCCACGAGACAAACTCGGTGGGCCTAATCCGTTAGGCCTGGGTCTCGGTGCAGCTAGACAAATAAATGACAACATGAAATCAGAATAAATTTAACGGAAATTCTAAAGACTCGATCTAGAATTTTAGACATAGAATTAGAATAGGAATTTGACCGGACATCACGTTTTACGAGAATTCTACCAAAAATCCGACAGAACCTCCCCTGTAAAACAGACATCTCTCTACTCAAAGAGTAGAGCCGGTCCTGCAAAGAAAATACTTATAATATCCCGAGTTTTTTAAATATTTTAATACTATATCGGGATATGCAGTGTTAATAATTTTGTATATAATTATGATATTTTTACGAGTTGATATGTATTTAAAACATATTTTAATTATTGTATATTATTTTAAGTGTTTTACGTAAAATTTTTCCGAGAATTCTATTTTCGGGGAAATTTTCACGTAAATTATTTATTATTAATTATTTTAAATAGATTTACAGACTTGCATGAACTCATATATATTTTTAAAATACTAAATAACGTATATTTGTGTAATTATTTATTTAATTAGGGTTTAATTAATTACCCTAATATTTTATTATTTATTAATTAGTTTTAATATTATTTAATTATTTTTAAGTGTATTAAATTTTAAAATATTAAATTATATGTGTGTGGTGTATATTTAATGTGTGTGAATTTATATTATTTTTAATATATAGTGTAAAGTATATATATATACATATATACATTTAATATTAAAATAAATTATAAAGTTTGAATTATTTACAAAACAGCCATCCACCCTCCTCCTTCTTCCCGACGCACGCCCGATCACCAACCACCGCTTGTCACACCATTTTCTTGTCGTCGGTGTGCCTCCCGGCATGCTATCTCCTTCCCCAGCCTTCTCCGCCGCCAGCAGCGCCTTATTCCATCGATGTTTGGCCGGAATTAGCTCGGGAAGCCAAAACTTTGGCCACCATCGTTCACGATGTTTTTGGCTACCGTTTTTGACACCGCTGGTCTCTTTCTTCTCCCTGAGCTCCGATGAGTGTGATTCCAAGCTTTGTTTCACTTAAAATGGTCTTGATTTGCTTAGGTTTTGATTTTGGTAATTTGGCCATTTTAGGGTTCTTGATTTTTTTTGAACTTCAAATGATTGATTCATGAAAAATTCCTTCACAAATGTTGTTCCCATTAGCTTAATATAAATTTATTAATTTTTTTAGAATTTTTGGGAATTATTTTTATTTTTGGGTATTTTTGAATATTTTAATATTATTTTCTAATTTTCGAAAATTAATTAAATAAATTATGAAATTGTGTTTTATGATAAATATAGGTGTTAAAATGAATTATAGAAATTTATTTGGAATTTTTATGAATTTCTATGTATTTATTTTGAATTTATTTAAGTTTATGTAATTTTGGAAAATTAGGTTAATTGTGTTTTTAATTGAAATTAATTAGCTAATTGAGTTTAATTATTGATATTATTGATAAATATGTTGAGAAAATTAATTTTGTGCAATTATATTATTTTTGGTGAATTTTGAATGAATTTTAGTATATTTATATATATAGGGGTATTTTGGTAATTTTATCCTAAATTGACTAAAAAATGTAATTAAATTGGTTTTAATAGTTATTTAAGGTATAAAAATGATTTCTACAAATTATTTAGTATTTTTAATTGATTAAAACTATTTTTCGTGAATTATTTTCAAATTATATATATAATATACGATTTTTCTAATAAAATGAGTTTTTATTGGTTTTTACTGTGTTTTAGGGTCAATTATGTAATTTCTACTTATTAAATGTATTTCTATGATATAAGGGCATTTTTGGTATTTTCATAAATATTTTGGATTGTGGACCCCGGTCGGTAGACTGTAGTTTGGAGTCCGACCGAGGGGTTGTGGTTGTGTTTCTGTGTCTATTTTTTAAAGTGTGTTTCTTTGCAGGGCCGGTTCTACTCTTTGAGTAGAGAGATGTCCATTTTACAGGGGAGGTTCTGTCGGATTTTCTGTAGAATTCTCGTAAAACGTGATGTCCGGACGAACCCTAATTTTGATTTTGTGTCTAATATTCTAGATCGAGGTTCTAAGATTTTCTATTAGGTTTGTTCTGATGTTTGTTATTATTGTTTGTTTAGTTGCGTCGAGACCGAGGCCTAGTGGACCAGGCCCGTCGGACCCATCTCGAGGAGCGCACTAAGTGTGAGTTGCTATTATATATATATATATATATATATGTTCTAGGGTGCATGATTTTAGAAATATATGTTTTATTTTGATAAAATATGCATTCATGGTTTAATAATTACTTAGGTTTATTTTGGTATATTTTCGGTATATTTTGGTATATTTTAAACTATATGCATGTTTAATTAATAAATTATTCTTAAAATGTTTTTAGGTATATTCATGGTTTATTTTTAGTTTATTTTGCAAATATATTGGATTTATTTGACGTATATATACTCGAAATATACCTAGTTTATTTTTGGTATATTTCTAGTATATATATGGTTATTGTTGCTATTATATTTAAATTCATGCATCATTTATTCTTATGAATGAATGTTTTATATTTCAATGAAGGATATCAATAGAACGTGCTACCTAGTGGGCAGCACTAGGATCGAGTACGTACCGGTACGCTTATAGCATTTAGGCTATATTACTAACCATTTGTGGACATTGATTGGATTTGATTATTTGATGTGTGAGATATGATTTGGAAGTGTGATTGTTGGAGCTCGGTTGACCAAGTGTCTCGAAGCCAATCACACTGACAGTCAGACTGCTGGAGCTCGGTTGACTTAGTGTCTCGGGGCCAGTCTACTGTCTTGTCACGACCCAAAACAGGGGCCATGACCGGCGCTAGGGAACGGGAATTCTTTCGAATCCGGAACCCGTAGCAAGCCTAAAAAAAATAAATCATGCCATAATAACAGTAACAATATAATATGCAGCGGAAATAAAAATCATAATATCATAATATTATCCATATCAACTGGATTTAATTCAAAACTCATCTCATCACATATATATAATCTTTAATACAAATCCAGTTTCAATATAGTACATCTCTTTAAAATAAAGTACATGAAATCCAATACTTTAATTCACAACTACTGCAGTGTCTAGATAAAATAAATAAGACTCAAGTAGACAATTTACATAAAGAAGCCGGGGCGGAAGAAATCCGGCGTATCGACCTGCTACTGAGGTCTGAAGAAGTTGACTCTCCTGAAAAATAGTCAACGGAGGGAGTCAGACCTCACTGAGTGAATTACTATAATATATATACATACACACTAAGTGATAATGCATACAATCAACAGTATATATAATATGTATATATACAGGCAATTACACACAGATGCAACAAAATCATTTTTATATAATTTATCTGAAAATCATCTTTTATGAAGGATCACATAGAACCCTAGAATATCGCAACCTCAGAAAATAGTGTTAAACAACACTCTAGCCATATAAGCTCACTTATTCCAAGTATATCCACTTAATCCATATGGACAGTAGACTGGCCCCGAGACACTAAGTCAACCGAGCTCCAGCAGTCTAACTGCCAGTGTGATTGGCCCCGAGACACTTGGTCAACCGAGCTCCAGCAATCACACCCACAAACCACATCTCACATATCGATAATCATAATCAAATCAATATCCACAAATAAGTTAGTATTATAGCCTAAATACTATAGGCGTACCGGTACGTACTCGGTCCTAGTGCTGCCCACTAGGTAGCACGTTCTATTGATATCCTTCATCATTAAATATAAAACATTCATTCACAATAAATGATGCATGAATTTAAATAAAATAACAATATAAACCATATATATACCGAAAATATACCAAAAGTAAACCAGGTATATTTCGAGTATATATACGTTAAATGAATCCCATCAAATTATAACTTAAGCTGGAAATATATTTAAAAACATTTTAAATATATTTTATTCACAAAACATGCATATAATTTATTATATACCAAAAATAAACCGAAAATATACTTAATATAAACTTAAGAAATAATCAAATTATTTATGCATATTTAATCAACATAAAACATGCATTTCTAAATCATGCATCCTAAGCATATATATATAGTATAGTAACTCACCTAATGCGCTCCACGAGACGGGTCCGACGGGCCTGGTCCACTAGCCCTCGGTCTCGGCGCAACTAAACAAGCAATAAATAATCGACATCAGAATAAACCCTAACAGAAATCCTAGAATTCAATCTAGAGTATTAAAATACGAAAACAGAATTAGGGTTCGACTGGACATCACGTTTTACGAGAATTCTATCGAAAATCCGGCAGAACCTCCCCTGTAAAACGGACATCTCTCTACTCAAAAGAGTAGAGCCGACCCTGCAAAGAAAATACACTTCGAAAAATAGGCTCAACAAAATCAAAATCCCACGGTCGGACTCCAAACTACAGTCCACCGACCGGGGTCCACAAACACAGAATAAATTCCAGATATACCAAAAATATCCTTAAAACCTAGAAATACATCTCATAGGTAGAAATTACATAATTAACCTTAAAACACTGTAAAAACCAAATAAAACTCATTTTATTAGAAAAACCGTATATTATATATATAATTGAAAATAATTCACGAAAAATAGTTTTAATTAGTTAAAAATACCAAATATTTTGTAGAAATCATTTTTATACCTTAAATAACTAATAAAACCAATTAAATTACATTTTTAGACAATTTAGGGTAAAATTACCAAAATACCCCTATATATATAAATATACTTAAATTACTTTAAAAAAATTCACCAAAAATTATACAATTATCCAAAATTAATTTTCTCAACATATTTATCAATAATTAAACTCAATTAACCAATTAAATTCAAATAAAAACACAATTAACCTAATTTTCTCAAAATCACATAAACTTCAATAATTCAAAATAAATACTTAGAAATTCATAAAAATTCCAAATAAATTCCTATAATTCATTTCAACACCTAATTCAACCATAAACTCCAATTTCATAATTTAAATAATTAATTTCCGAAAATTAGAAAATAATATTAAAATATTCAAAAATACCCAAAAATCCAAAAAATCTCCAAAAATTCTACAAAAATTCATACATGTAGATTGAGCTACTAGGAACAACATTTGTGAAGGAAGTTTTCATGAATCATCCAATTCGAAGCTCAAAAAAATAAAAAACCCTAATAGGCCGAAATTGAAAATTCGAAACCTAAGCAATTCTAGACCATTTTAGCTCAAACCAAAGCTAGAATCACACTCACTGGAGCTCAAGGAGAAGAAAGAGACCGGCGGTGTCGAAAACGGTGGCCGGAATCGACGTGATCGACGGTGGATCGATTTTCGTCTTCTCCGGCCAAAATCGACCTCCAGACGTCGGAAACGGCCTCCTCAGGCGGCGAAATTGGTCGGGGAAGACGGTGGCACACCGGACGGCACACCCACGGTGAAGAAACTACGTGACAGATGCCCGGACGGCAATGGGAAGGATCGGGAGGAAGAAGGAGACTCGGGGGGCAAATGTGTAATTTTCCAAACTTTTGTAATTTTGACAAATATATGTATATATATATACTTTATACTATATATTAAAATAATATTAAATTACACACATCAAATATACACCACACACATAAAATTTAATATTTTAATAATTTATACTAAATAAAATTAATTAAATAACAATAAAACAAATAAATACTTAATAAAATATTAGGGTAATAATAAACCCTAATTAAATAAATATACACACACAGACTTTATTTAATAATTTATATATATGTATGAGTTCATGCAAGTCCGTAAATACATTTTAAAATAATTAATAATACATTGTTTACGTGAAAATTTCCCCGAAAATGCAAGTCCCGGGAAAATTTTACGTAAAACATTGAAAATAATACACCGTAATTAAAATAGATTTTAAATACATATTAACTCATAAAAATATCATATAATGTACAGAAATTATTAACACTGCATATCCCGGTACAGTGTAAAAATATTTTAAAAACACGAGATATTACATGTCTAAATAGAATAAGTGAATATTTTGGAATAAGTGAGCATGTGTGGCTAGAGTGTTGTCTAACACTGTTTTGAGGTTGCGAATTTCTAGGGTTCTATTTGATCCTTCATAACCAGTGGTTTTCAGACAAAATATATAAAAAATGATTTTATTGCATCCGTGTGTAATTGCCTGTATATATAATTATATATATTGTTGACTGTGCATTGTCATTTAGTATGCATGTATATATATTATAGTAATTCACTCAGTGAGGTCTAACTCCCCTCTGTTGACCATTTTTCAGGAGAGTCATCTTTCTCAGACCTCAGTAGCAGGCCTATACGCCGGATTTCTTCTGCCCCCGGCTTCTTTGTGTAAACTGCTTATCTGAGTATTGAGTTTTATTTTATGATCTAGACACTGCAGTAGTTATGGTTATTTTGGAGATGTGGTGTATTGTATTTATATGAGATATGTATTTTAAGAGTTTGAACTGAAACGTGTATTAAAGGATTTATCTATATATGAGATATGGATTTCTATTTTGATAATTATGATTTTATTTCCGCTGCATTAAGAGCTGTTGTTATTATTATTGCAGGTTTTATTTTATTTTAGGCTTGCTACAGGTTCCGGATTTGAAAGAATTCTCGTTCCCTAGCGCCGGTCATGGCCCCTGTTTTGGGTCGTGACAATACACTTCGGAATAACATCAAATTCACAACCAAAATCCCTCGGTCGGACTCCAAACTACAATTCACTGACCGAGGTTCACAATTCACAGAATAATTATAAAATACTGAAAATGCCCTTATATAATAAAAATACATTTTATAAATCCAAATTACGTAATTAACCCTAAAACACGTTAAAAATCGATAAAAACTCATTTATTTAGAAAAATCGTATATTATATATATAATTTGAAAATAATTTATGAAAAATATTTTTAATTAGTTAAAAATACTAAATAATTTGTAGAAATCATTTTTATACCCTAAGTAACTGTTAAAACCAATTTAATTACATTTTTAGCCAATTTAGTATAAAATTACCAAAATACCCCTATATATATAAATTTGCTAAAATAAATCCAAAAATTCACCAAAAATAATATAATTACTCAAAATTAATTTTATCAACATATAATTCAATAATATCAATAAATATACTCAATTTAACACACAATTAACCCTATTTTTCAAAACTACATGAACTTAATAAATTCCAAATAAATATATAAAAATTCAAAAAAAATACAAATAAATTTCTATAATTCATTTCAACACCTATAATCACCATAAAACACAATTTAATAATTTAATTAATTAATTTTTGAAAATTAGAAAATATTAATAAAATAATAAAAAATTTACAAAAATTAAAATAAATTCCAAAAATTCTAAAAAAAATTACAGCATGTATATTGAGCTTCCAGGAACAAATTTTGTGAAGGAATTTTTCATGAATCAACCAAATTGAAGCTAAAAGTAATTCAAAACCCAAAAAGGCTCATTTGAAGAAATTGAAACCTAAGCAATTCTAGATCAAATCAAGTGAAACAAAGCTTGGAATCACACTCACTAGAGCTCAAGGAGAAGATAGAGACTGACGGCATCAAATTTGGTGGCCGAAAAGTGCTTGATTGGAGTTAGGAGCAACTTTCGACCTCTTGATGAAAATCCGGCCAAACAACCCCGGAAATGGGAGCTTTAGGTGGTGGAAATGGTTGGAGGTGGAGGAGGAAGGCTGAGGGGCATAGTAACAGTAAGAAAACCAGCTTGAAAGTGGCTGGAAATGGTGGAATCCGTTTAGGAAGAAAAATGAAGGAGACAATGGCATTTTGATAATTTCTGCAAACTTTGTTTTTTTTTTTTGTTTGAAAAAAAACGTGTATATATATATATATATATATACATATACATATATATATATCCGCCTTATATATATTATAATAATATAATCCCACTCATAAATGATATTCACCACACAAATATTTTATTATATTTAATAATTTATACACTTAAAATTAATTAATTAATAAAAAAAATTAAATAAAAAAAATTAAGGAAATTAATTAAACTCTAATTAATTTAAATAAATACACATATATAAAATTTATTTTAGCACTTTAAAATTGTATATGAGTTCATGCAAATTCATAAAACTAGTCAAAATAATTAATATTAAATTATTTACGTGTCAATTTCCCCGAAAATACAATTCCCGGGAAAATTTTACGTAAAGTACTTAAAATAATGTAAAATAATTAAAATTAGCTTTAAACAAATAACAACTCTTAAAAATGTCATAAATATATACAAAAATTATTAACACTGCATATCCCGATGTAGTATAAAAATATTTAAAAAAACTCGGGATATTACACAAACAGAGCTTGGAATCAACTTCACCAGAGCTTAAGGAGTTGATAGAGACCAGAAATACATGAAACGGTGACCAGAGGAGGAAGATTGGCATTAAAAAAAAGGCCTGCTGCCATAGTCTCTGTTTCTGCGTGCTGCTGGCGGTTGGAGAAGAGGAGGAGGAGGAGGAGGAGGAGGAGAGGGCAACGGAGCTAGCAGAGGAAGGAGGGGCGGTCTGAAGATCAAGGGGAGGAGGCACACTGATGGGAAAGGGAAATGGACGACGCGCGGAGGAGGAAAGGATGCTACCTGCGTTTTTGTGTTCTTCGGTTTAAGCAAATGTGTGTGTGTATATGTGTATATATATATATATATATATATATATATATATAACTTTATAATATTACTTACTTTATCTCAAATAAACCTCCACCACACAATAAATAAAATATCTCTCTCTCTCTCTCTCTCTCACACACACACACACACACATATATATATATACAGACACACATATATAAACACACACATACAAATTAAACTCACATAAAATAACACTTACATAATACTAATACAAATAATGTAATTTATTAAAAATAATAATAATAAAATAATAATGCACATAAACTAATATTATTAAAATAATACTAACTGAAAAATTAATCATCAATAATGTAAAATAAATGCTTAAGTATAAGTTTCTAAAATAAAATATTTACATAGAAAATATTATTTAACATAAAATAATAATCATAAACCACAAAATAGTTGAATAATTAAATATAACTTTTAAATTTATTAACACTGCATATCTCATTTTATATTAAAATAATTTAAAAACTAGGGTTATACATTTTTATTGTACTCTAGAAAACTACAGTAGTAGATGTAGTTTGTATATGTAGATGGTTTTTATGTCAGAGGACCTTTTCTCTGAATATTGTATGAAATATTTTATTTTTCGATATGACATTAAGAATTTATTTTATATTGATTTAAGTTTTTAATTATGGTGTATTTTATTTATTTATTGCATGCTTTTATTTTCTAAGGCTTGCTACAGGTTCCGGATTCGAAAGAATTCTCATTCCCTAATGCCGGTCATGACCTCCCGGTTTGGGTCGTGACAAAGTTGGTATCAGAGCAACATTTGTATTACAGCCCTAGGTTATTAATGTTATGGACCTAGGTTTTCAGAGTCCTATTTTCTTTGAAACTACTGCAGTTTAAATAGGTTTGAGTATGTCTTCGATAAGTTTTCCTTGATTTAGTTTTTCGCGTAACAGCTAGATTGTCTGTTTTATCTGAATCTCTTTGCTTTTGTCTTTTCAGAATGAGGAGGCGAGCACATGTCGCTCTACCGATCATTGAGGTTGAGGATGATGAGTCCTTTCAGGATGAGGTTTTACCTCATAAGCCGCTAGCGAGGCATAGAGGTCGAGGCAGAGGTAGACCTCGAGGAGCGGCTGGTCGCCATAGACAGCGTGAGCTACATAATGAGGAACATGTAGAGCCAAAGTACGAGGATGTTATGATAACTCTAGTTGCACCGTCGATTCAGCCTGCCTATCAGCAGGGTATGTCTAACCTTAAGGCAGCACTATTTTATGCCAAAGTTGGTCGGATAGCTTTTGATGGGACGTCGGATCTGTTAGATTTTCTGCATGCGATTGAAACGAGGACTCGGACTGCTCACACCGTAGTATCAGTGAATCATGATCATTGAGTTTTCTATTGAGGGACCAACCCTGGATTGGTTTATTCAGATGATTTAGCCATACATGACGACGATGACCTGGACACAGTTTAGAGAGAGGTTTTGTAATATCCCGTGTTTTTAAATATTTTAATACTGTATCGGGATATACACATGTTAATAATTTTTAAATATAATATTGATATTTCACGAGCTTTTATTTAATTAAAATTGAATATTTTAATTGTTTATTATTATTTTAAGTAACGTAAAATTTTCCCGGGACTTGCATTTTTGAGGAAATTTTCACGTAAATAATTTACTATTATTATTTTAAATAGATTTACGGACTTGCATGAACTCATATATATTTTTAAAATACTAAACACCATATATATGTGTACTTATTTATTTAATTAGGGTTTGATTAATTACCCTAATATTATATTATTTATTTATTAGTTTATTGTTATTTAATTATTTTATTTAGTATTAAATTATTTAAAATATTAAATTATATGTGTGTGTGTATATTTAATGTGTGTAATTTAATATTATTTTAATATATTAGTATAAAGTATATATATATACATATATACATTTAATATTAACAAAAATTATAAAGTTTGATATAATTACAAAACTGCCATTCTTCTTCCTTCTCCCTCCCAACCGTTCCCCATCACCGTCCACCGCTGCTACCACTGATTCCTTGCCATTGGTGTGCTGTCCGGCGTGCCACCTCCTTCCCCAGCGTCTTCCGCCGCCTGTTGTAGCCGTTTCCGGTGCCTGGAAGCCATTTTTGGCCGGAGAGAAGCCGAAAGTGGGAGCAACGTCATTCACGACGTTTCCAGCCACCATTTATGACACCGTCGATCTCTTTCTTCTCCTTGAGCTCCGGTGAGTGTGATTCCAAGCTTTGTTTCACTTAAAATGGTCTTGATTTGCTTAGGTTTTGATTTTTTGACTTTGGCCATTTTAGGGTTTTTGATTTTTTGAACTTCAATTTGATTGATTCATGAAAATTCCCTTAACAAATGTTGATCCTAGTAGCTTAATCTACATGTATGAATTTTTGTAGAATTTTTGGAGATTATTTTGATTTTTGGGTATTTTTGAATATTTTAATATTATTTTCTAATTTTCGGAAATTAATTAAATAAATTATAAAATTGTGTTTTATGATAAATATAGGTGTGAAATGAATTATAGGAATTTATTTGTAATTTTTATGAATTTCTATGTATTTATTTTGAATTATTTAGGTTTATGTAATTTTTGGAAATAGGGTTAATTGTGTTTTTAATTGAAATTAATTATTTAATTGAGTTTATTTATTGATATTATTGATAAATATGTTGAGAAAATTAATTTTGGATAATTATACTATTTTTGGTGAATTTTTGGAGTAATTTTAGTATATTTATATATATAGGGGTATTTTGGTAATTTTACCCTAAAGTGACTAAAAATGTAATTTAATTGGTTTTAATAATTATTTAAGGGTATAAAAATAATTTCTACAAATTATTTAATATTTTTAATTAATTAAAACTATTTTTCATGAATTATTTTCAATTATATATATAATATACGATTTTTCTAAATAAATGAGTTTTATCGGTTTTTAATGTGTTTTAAGGTTAATTACGTAATTTATACTTATTAATGTATTTCTGTGATATAAGGGCATTTTTGGTATTTTTATAATTATTCTGTGTTTGTGGACCCTGGTCGGTAGGACTGTAGTTTGGAGTCCGACCGAGGGTTGTGGATTTATTTCTGTGTTTGTTTTTTCAAAGTGCATTTCTTTGTAGGGCTAGCTATACTCTTTGAGTAGAGAGATGTCCATTTTACAGGGGAGTTTCTGTCGAATTTTCGGGTAGAATTCTCGTTAAACGTGATGTCCGGTCGAACCCTAATTCTGTTTCTATGTCTAATATTCTAGATCGAGTTTCTAGGATTTTCTGTTAGGGATTATTCTGATGTCTGTTGTTTATTGTTTGTTTAGTTGCGCCGAGACCGAGGCCTAGTGGACCAGGCCTGTCGGATCCATCTCGTGGAGCGCACTAAGTGCGAGTTACTATTATATATATATATATATGCTTTAGGATGCTTGATTTTAGAAATGTATGTTTTATTTGGATTAGATATGCATAAATAATTTAATCAATACTTAAGTGTATTTTTAGTTTATTTTTGATATATTTTGAATTATATGCATGCTTTATTAACCATTTATGTTTAAAATGTTTTTAAATACATTTCCAGCTTATTTTGTAATTTGATTGGATTTGTTTGATGTATATATACTCGAGATATACTTGGTTTACTTTTGGTATATTTCCAGTATATATATGGTTTATATTGTTATTTTATTTTAAATTCATGCATCATTTATTTGTGAATGAATGTTTTATATTTATCATTGAAGGATATCAATAGAACGTGCTACCTAGTGGGCAGCACTAGGACCGAGTATGTATTGGTACGCTTATAGCATTTAGGCTATATTTACTAACCATTTGTGGATACTTATTGGATATAAATATTTGATATATGAGAATTGATTTGGGAGTGTGATTGCTGGAGCTCGGTTGACCAAGTGTCTCGGGGCCAATCACATTGACAGTCAGACTGCTGGAGCTCGTTGACTTAGTGTCTCGGGGCCAGTCTACTGTCCAAATGGAATAAGTGAATATATTGGAATAAGTGAGCCTGTATGGCTAGAGTGTTGTCTAACACTGTTTTGAGGTTGCGATATTATAAGGTTCTATTTAATCCTTTATAAACGATGATTTTTCAATAAAATATATAAAATGATTTTACTGCATCTGTGTGTATTTGCCTGTATATATACATATTAGATATATACTGTTGACTGTATGCATTGTCATTTAGTATGCATGTATATATATTATAGTAATTCACTTAGTGAGGTCTGACTCCCCTCCGTTGACTATTTTTCAGGAGAGTCATCGTCTTCAGACCTCAGTAGTAGGCCTGTATGCCGGATTTCTTCCGCCCCGGCTTCTTTATGTAAACTACTTATCTGAGTCTTGAGTTTTATTTTTACAATCTAGACACTGCAGTAGTTATGGTTGTTTCAGAGATTGGTGTATTGTATTTATATGAGATATGTATTTTTAAAAAAATTTGAACTGAAACTTGTATTAAAGAGTTTATTTATATATGAGATGAGAAATTGATTTAAATTCCCTGGTGGTGAATTATTATTTTTATATTTATATTTATGATTTTATTTTCGCTGCATTAAGAGCTGTTGTTATTATTATTGCATGTTTATTTTATTTTTTTAGGCTTGCTACGGGTTCCGGATTCAAATGAATTCATGTTCCCTAGCGCCAGTCATGGCCCCTGTTTTGGGTCGTGACAAAGTTGGTATCAGAGCGGAGTTCTGTGTCAGGGCTTAGTTGTGTGAGTCATGGCCCTAGTTTTCAAGTGGTGTTTTCTTTTGGTAACTACTGCAGTGAATTAGGTTCGAGTATGTCTTGATAAGTGTTCTTTGCTTTAGTTTTCTGCGTTATTCCTCCATTGTCTGTTTTGTCTGAATCTTTCTGTTTGTCTTTTCAGAATGAAGAGGCGAGTGCGTGTCGCTCCACCGATCGTTGAGGCCAAGGATGATGAATCTTTTCAGGATGAGGTTTTACCTCTTGAGCAGCCAGTTAGACGTAGAGGTCGTGGCAGAGGTAGACCTCGAGGAGCGGTAGGTCGCCGTAGGCAGAGAGAGTTACAAGACGAGGAGCCTGTAGAGCCTAAATTTGATGTTCCTATGCCTCCAATTGTTCAGCCTGTTCAGTCTGCCTATCAGCAGGGTATGTCTGACCCTGAGGCAGCTTTGTTCTATGCCCGAGTTGGCAGGATTGCTTTCGATGGGACTTCTGATCCGTTAGATTTTCTGCACGCGATCGAGACTCGGACTCGGACTGCTCATACCAAGTATCAGCGGATTATGATCGTCGAGTTGTCTGTCGAGGGACCAGCCTTAGATTGGTTTATTCAGATGATCCAGCCTTATATGATGGTGATGACCTAGGCTCAGTTTTGAGAGCGATTTTTGAGGAGATTCTGTCCAAAGCCTCTCCGTATGAGCTATCATCTCCGTCTGACCAATATTTCTCATGGAGATCGATCAGTAGAGGAGTACACCCGAGAGTTTCTTCGATTGGGTAGATATACAGAGGATTTGATGCGAGACTAGTATTTTACAATCACTACCTATGTCACCGGATTGGGTTCAACATTTGCTGGTATGCCTACAGCAGGCCTTACTCTGGAGTCTGTGATTGAGTTGGCCAAGGAGATCGAGCTGAGGCTAGTTAGGCAGGGAGCGATGCCTGATTACTACCAGCTGGGAGTTTAGTTGAGTGGATTGCAGACTACACCATATTTGAGTTTTCATGTTGGTTCGAGTAGTCAGCAACGAGGTCAGACTCAGCAGAGTCAGAGGCAGCAGCAGCGAGTGCATCAGAGTAGTAGACATGGCCGTGGAGGTCAGCGTAGACCATTTAAATTTGGGTCAGGTGCTTCGAGCAGCAGCAATGGTCGTAGTTCTGGATCAGCTGCCAGTGTTTGTCAAACTTGTGGTAGAGTCCATCAGGGACCGTGTTATCTGACACCACTGACATGCTTCAAATGCGAGCAGACAGGACATTTTGCTAGATCCTGTCCTTATTCCGGGTATCAACAGCCGCAGATTCCATGATTTCCACATCAGTCGATTGCTAGTGTTGCACCCCTGCCATTTTAGTTGCCCCCAGCCCAGCATTAGAGTTCCACTCAGCTTGTTCCACAGCAGAGTCATGGTAGAGGTACTAGAGGAGGTGCCAGAGGTGTTGGCCAGGCTTCTACCAGTCAGCAGGGAGGTCGAGGATAGGCCAGAGTCTTCCATCTCACTTAGCAGGATGCTCAGGCATCTAATGCAGTCGTGGCAGATATTGTTTCTGTTTGTTACCTGGATGCATGGGTTTTGTTTGATCCGGATGCCACGTATTTGTTTGTTTCTCCCATTTTTGCTTCTAAATCTTGTTGGCAAGCTTCGAGGATGGCTTTTCCTTTGTCTGTTGCCACTCCTCTGAGCGATTCCTTGGACACCGATATTGTTCTTTCTGGTTGTCCAGTTCTCGTGGGAGGTAGAGAATTACTCGCTGATTTGATCTTGTTGGATGTGATGGAGTTTGATGTTATTCTGGGAATGGATTGGTTATCTCAGCACTATGCCATGGTAGATTGTCAGAATAAAGAGGTGACGTTCAGAATTCCTAATGAAGAAGATTTTAAGTTTATGGGTGATAGGAGTTCAGCACCTTAGAATCTTATTTCTGATATTACGGCTAAGAAGTTGTTAAGGAAAGGTTGTCAGGGATATTTGGCATTGGTCAGGGATACTTCAGTGGAGAAGTTGTCACTCACAGATGTTCCTATTGCCTATGAGTTTCCTGAGGAGTTGTCATATTTACCACCTCACAAAGAGATTGAATTCTGTATAGATGTGGTTCCAGGTACTACTCCTATATCTATGCCACCCTACAGAATGGCTCTTGCAGAGTTGAAAGAGTTGAAGGAGCAGTTGCAAGAGTTGTTGGATAAGGGTTTTATTAGACCCAGTGTTTCTCCTTGGGGTGCACCAGTCCTGTTTGTGAAGAAGAAGGATGGTACCCTGAGACTGTGCATTGACTACAGAGAGCTGAACAAGGTGACAATGAAGAACAAGTGTCCTCTCCCGAGGATAGATGACTTGTTTGATCAGCTACAGGGTGCACAGTTCTTTTCTAAGATTGACTTGAGGTCAGGTTATCATCAGCTGCGGATTAGTGAAGCCGATGTTCCTAAAACGGGATTCCGCACTCGATATGGCCATTATGAGTTTCTGGTGATGTCTTTTGGTTTGACTAATTCACCAGCAGCTTTTATGGACCTGATGAATAGGGTATTCAGACCATATGTGGATCAGTTTGTGGTAGTCTTCATTGATGATATACTGGTCTATTCTAGGAGTATGGAGGAGCATGTATATCACTTGAGGATTGTACTACAGACACTAAGAGATCATCAGCTTTATGCTAAATTCTTGAAGTGTGATTTCTGGATGGAGAGTGTTTCTTTTCTTGGACACGTGGAGTCTAAAGAAGGTACCCAGGTTGATCCACAGAAGATTAAAGCAGTGTCTGAATGGCCTAGACCGACTTCTATTACTGAGATTTGAAGTTTTCTGGGTTTAGTCGGGTATTATAGGTGGTTTGTGCAGGATTTTTCCAGAATTGTAGTCCCTATGACTCGCTTGACTCAGAAGAATGTCAGATTCGAGTGGTCAGAAGCTTGTGAGAATAGTTTCCAGTTATTAAAAGAGAAATTGACCGCAACCCCAGTGTTAGCTTTGCCTAATAGTGTGGACAAGTTCACAGTTTATTGTGATGCCTCTAGAATTGGCCTTGGTTGTGTGTTGATGCAGAATGGAAGGGTGATAGCCTATGCTTCGAGGCAGTTGAAGAAGCATGAGCAAACCTATCCTACACATGACCTTGAAATGGCTGCAGTGATCTTTGCTTTGAAGATTTGGAGACATTATCTGTATGGGGTGACTTGTGAGATATTTACTGATCACAAGAGCCTCAAGTACATTTTCCAGCAGAGAGATCTGAATATGAGGTAGAGAAGATGGTTAGAATTGTTGAAGGATTATGACTGTGAGATATTATATCATCCGGGTAAAGCTAATGTGGTAGCAGATGCCTTGAGTAGAAAGTCCTTAGGCAGTCTTGCTCACATCAGAGTTGAGAGGAGACTATTGATCCAGGAGTTGCATTCGTTGGTGGATCCAGGTATGATGATGAAGATTAGTAGGTCAGGTGGACTGCTAGCTCAATTTAAGGTACGATCTGTATTGAGGGATAGGATTAAAGTAGCTCAGAGCCGAGATCCTTTTCTAGAAGAGCTTGCAGAGAATGTTCGAGCAGGGAAGTTCACTGATTTCACACTCGATGATGATGGTGTGTTATGGATCAGTGGTAGATTGTGTGTTCCTGATGTGGATGATTTGAGAGAAGAGATCCTAAAGGAAGCACATTCTACAGCTTATAGCGTACATCCAGGTGTTACTAAGATGCACCATAGTATCAGAGATCTATACTGGTGGGATGGATTGAAGAAGGATGTCACTGATTATGTTGCTTAGTGTCTGACATGTCAATAAGTGAAAGCTGAACATCAGAAGCCTTCTAGGAAGCTTTAGCCTCTTCCTATTCCCGAGTGGAAGTGGGAAAGGATAGCTATGGATTTTGTGGTAGGTTTACCTCATTCTAAGGATGGATACGATTCCATCTGGGTGATTGTAGACAGGTTGACGAAGTCTGCACATTTCCTACCTGTGAAAGCCACTTATTCTGTTGCTAGATTGGCGAAGTTGTATGTGAAGCATATTGTGTGCCTTCATGGAGTACCTGTGTCTATTGTGTCAGATAGAGGTTCAGTGTTTACCTCTCATTTTTTACAGAAGTTGCAGGAAGCGATGGGCACTAGGTTAGATTTCAGTATTGCTTTTCATCCTCAGACAGATGGTCAATCTGAGAGGACGATCCAGACACTGGAAGATATGTTCAGGATGTGTGTCCTGGATTTAGGAGGTAGCTGGGATGATCATTTTCCACTCGTGGAGTTCGCATATAATAACAGCTACCATAGCAGTATTGGCATGGCACCGTACGAGGCATTATATGGAAGGAAGTGTAGATCCCCGTTGAGTTGGGATGAGATTGGTGAAAGAGTTTTGACTGGACCTGAGATGGTTCGGGATGCTGCAGAGAAAGTCATCGTGATTAAGCGCAGATTAGAGACCGCAGTTAGTAGACAGAAGAGTTATGCGGATCCTAAGCGCAGAGATGTGGAGTTCCAGGTTGGAGATTTTGTTTTTTTGAAGGTATCTCCAATGAAGGGTGTGATGAGATTTGGTAGGAAGGGTAAGTTAGCACCGAGATATATCAGACCGTTTGAGATTCTGGAGAGAGTTGGCACTGTTGCATATCGGTTGGATTTTCCTCCGAGTATGTTATAAGTGCATCCAGTATTTCATATCTCGATGCTGAGGATGTATATCTCAGACCCTTCACACGTGTTGCAGCCTGACAGTGTAGAAGTGAGTGAAGATTTGATGTTTATGGAAGAACCTGTGGCAATCATTGATTATCAAGTCCGACAATTGCGTTCGAAGCAGATTCCGATGGTGAAGGTTCTGTGGCGTAACAACAGAGTTAAGGAGCATACATGGGAGACTGAAGCTGAGATGCGAGCTTCTTACCCGTATCTCTTTTCTTCCTAGTCTTTTGATCATTTTCTTTCTGGAATTTGGGGACAAATTCTTATAAGGGGGGAAGACTGTAATATCCCGTGTTTTTAAATATTTTAATACTGTATCGGGATATACAGTGTTAATAATTTTTAAATATAATATGATATTTCACAAGCTTTTATTTAATTAAAATTGAATATTTTAATTGTTTATTATTATTTTAAGTACTTTACGTAAAATTTTCCCGGGATTTGCATTTTCGGGGAAATTTTCACGTAAATAATTTACTATTAATTATTTTAAATAGATTTACAGACTTGCATGAACTCATATATATTTTTAAAATACTAAACACCGTATATATGTGTACTTATTTACTTAATTAGGGTTTGATTAATTACCCTAATATTATATTATTTATTTATTAGTTTATTGTTATTTAATTATTTTATTTAGTATTAAATTATTTAAAATATTAAATTATATGTGTGTGGTGTATATTTAATGTGTGTAATTTAATATTATTTTAATATATAGTATAAAGTATATATATATATATATATATATATATATATATACATTTAATATTAACAAAAATTATAAAGTTTGATATAATTACAAAACTGCCATTCTTCTTCCTTCTCCCTCCCGACCGTTCCCCATCACCGTCCCCCGTTGCTACCGTCGATTCCTTGCTGTTGGTGTGCCGTCCGGCGTGCCACCTCCTTCCTCAGCCTCTTCCGCCACCTGTTGCAGTTGTTTCCGCCGCCTGGAAGCCATTTTTGGCCGAAGAAGCCGAAAGTGGGAGCAACGTCGTTCACGACGTTTTCGGCCACCGTTTTCAACACTATCAGTCTCTTTCTTCTCCTTGAGCTTCGGTGAGTGTGATTCCAAGCTTTGTTTCACTTAAAATGGTCTTGATTTGCTTAGGTTTTGATTTTTCGAATTCGGCCATTTTAGGGTTTTTGATTTTTTGAACTTTAATTTGATTGATTCATGAAAAGTACCTTAACAAATGTTGATCCTAGTAGCTTAATCTTCATGTGTGAATTTTTGTGGAATTTTTGGAGATTATTTTGATTTTTGGGTATTTTTGAATATTTTAATATTATTTTCTAATTTTCGGAAATTAATTAAATAAATTATGAAATTGTGTTTTATGATAAATATAGGTGTTGAAATGAATTATAGGAATTTATTTGTAATTTTTATGAATTTCTATGTATTTATTTTGAATTATTTAGGTTTATGTAATTTTTGGAAAATAGGGTTAATTGTTTTTTTTAATTGAAATTAATTAGTTAATTGAGTTTATTTATTGATAGTATTGATAAATATGTTGATAAAATTAATTTTGGATAATTATACTATTTTTGGTGAATTTTTGGAGTAATTTTAGTATATTTATATATATAGGGGTATTTTGGTAATTTTACCCTAAAGTGACTAAAAATGTAATTTAATTGGTTTTAATAATTATTTAAGGTATAAAAATAATTTCTACAAATTATTTAGTATTTTTAATTAATTAAAACTATTTTTCATGAATTATTTTCAATTATATATATAATATACGATTTTTCTAAATAAAATGAGTTTTTATCGGTTTTTAATGTGTTTTAAGGTTAATTACGTAATTTATACTTATTAAATGTATTTCTGTGATATAAGGGCATTTTTGATATTTTTATAATTATTCTGTATTTGTGGACCCCGGTCGGTAGACTGTAGTTTGGAGTCCGACCGAGGGGTTGTGGATTTATTTCTGTGTTTGTTTTTTGAAGTGCATTTCTTTGCAGGGCCGACTCTACTCTTTGAGTAGAGAGATGTCCATTTTACAGGGGAGGTTCTGTCGAATTTTTGGTAGAATTCTCGTAAAATGTGATGTTCGGTTGAACCCTAATTCTGTTTCTGTGTCTAATATTCTATATCGAGTTTCTAGGATTTCCTGTTAGGATTATTCTGATGTCTGTTGTTTATTGTTTGTTTAGTTGCGTCGAGACCGAGGCCTAGTGGACCAGGCCTGTCGGATCCATCTCGTGGAGCGCACTAAGTGCGAGTTACTATTTTATATATATATATGCTTTAGGATGCTTAATTTTAGAAATGTATGTTTTATTTGGATTAAATATGCATAAATAATTTAATCAGTACTTAAGTGTATTTTTAGTTTATTTTTGATATATTTTGAATTATATGCATGCTTTATTAACCATTTATGTTTAAAATGTTTTTAAATACATTTCCAGCTTATTTTGTAATTTGATTGGATTTGTTTGACGTATATATACTCGAGATATACCTGGTTTACTTTTGATATATTTCCAGTATATATATGGTTTATATTGTTATTTTATTTAAATTCATGCATCATTTATTTGTGAATGAATGTTTTATATTTATCATTGAAGGATATCAATAGAACGTGCTACCTAGTGGGCAGCACTAGGACCAAGTACGTACCGGTACGCTTATAGCATTTAGGCTATATTACTAACCATTTGTGGATACTTATTGGATATGAATATTTGATATGTGAGAAATGATTTGGGAGTGTGATTGCTAGAGCTCGGTTGACCAAGTGTCTCGGGGCCAATCACATTGACAGTCAGACTGCTGGAGCTCGGTTGACTTAGTGTCTCGGGGCCAGTCTACTGTCCAAATGGAATAAGTGAGCCTGTATGGCTAGAGTTTTGTCTAACACTATTTTGAGGTTGCGATATTATAGGGTTTTATTTGATCCTTCATGAACTGTGATTTTCAATAAAATATATAAAATGATTTTACTGCATCTGTGTGTATTTGTCTGTATATATACATATTAGATATATACTGTTGACTATATGCATTGTCATTTAGTATGCATATATATATATTATAGTAATTCACTCAGTGAGGTCTAACTCCCCTCCGTTGACTATTTTTCAGGAGAGTCATCGTCTTCAGACCTCAGTAGCAGGCCTGTACGTCAGATTTCTTCCGTCCCGATTTCTTTATGTAAACTGCTTATCTGAGTCTTGAGTTTTATTTTTACAATCTAGACATTGCAGTAGTTATGGTTGTTTCGGAGATTGATGTATTGTATTTATATGAGATATGTATTTTAAAAAAAATTTGTACTGAAACTTGTATTAAAGAGTTTATTTATATATGAGATGAGAAATTGATTTAAATTCCCTGGTGGTGAATTATTATTTTTATATTTATATTTATGATTTTATTTCTGCTGCATTAAGAGCTGTTGTTATTATTATTGCATGTTTATTTTATTTTTTTAGGCTTGCTACGGGTTCCGAATTCGAAAGAATTCCCGTTCCCTAGCGCCGGTCATGGCCCCTGTTTTGGGTCGTGATAGGTTTACGAGGAGATTCTGCCAAGAGCCACTTCATATGAGCTATAGACTTAAGTTTACAAGCATCACCAGGGTTATAGATCTATCGATGTCGTGACCCAAAATAGGGGGCCATGACCGACACTAGGGAACGGGAATTCTTTCGAATCTAGAACCCGTAGCAAGCCTTAAAAATAAAGCATGCAATATTAAAATAAATAAAATATTATGCAGTAGAAATTTAATCTCAAATATAAAAGTAATAATTCCTCGAACACATTTAAATAACATAAAATCCATCTCATATATATAACAAAATCCTTAAGTACAAATTTTTGGTTTAAACTTCTGAAATTTAAATCTCATACATACATATTATAAATATAGCTCACTACAACAACTACTGCAGTGTCTAGAATACAAAATAAACTCAAGTAAGTAGTTTACACAATAAGGCCGGAGTGGAATAAATCCGGCGTATAGGCCTGTTACTGAGGTTTGAGGACGAAGATTCTACTGAAAAAGAAATCAATGGAGGGGAGTCAGACCTCACTGAGTTAATTGTTATAATATTTATACATGCATAACTAAATGTCAAATGCAAACACTCAACAAAATATATATAATAAATACATATACAGGAAAATACACACAGATGTTGAAATCACTTTATATAATACTGAAAAACATTAATTTATGAAGGATCAAATAGAACCCTAAATGATCGCAACCTCAAATAGTCTTAGACAACACTCTAGCCATACCGGCTCACATATTCCAAATAAATTCACTTATTCCATTTGGACAATAGACTAGCCCCGAGACATTAAGTCAATCGAGCTCCAGCAGTCTGACTGTTAGTGTGATTGGCCCCGAGACACTTGGTCAACCAAGCTCCAGCAATCACACTCTCAAATCACATCTCACATCAATCAGATCAATCAATAAGTCATAATCCACCAATAGGTTAGTAATTTAACCTAAATTCTATCATCATACCGGTACGTACTCGATCCTAGTGCTGCCCTGTCATAACCCAAAATAGGGGGCCATGACCGGCACTAGGGAACGAGAATTCTTTCAAATCCAAAACCTGTAGCAAGACTTAAAAATAAAAGCATGCAATAATAATAACATAAATAATAAATATCTTACATTGGAAATTAAAATCTCATAAGTAATATAATAATCCAGCAACAGAATTAATAATACAAACTCATCTCATATATATATAATCTTTTAATACAAATTCTTGTTTCAATCCTTTAAAATACAAATCTCAAACATATATAAAATAAACATCCCAACTTGACTACAACTACTGCAGTGTCTAGAATATAAAATAAAATCAAGTGAGCAATTTACATAGTAAAGTCGGGGCAAAAGAAATCCGACATAAGGGTCTGCTACTGAGGTCTGAGGACGAAGACTCTCCTGAAAAATAGTCAACGGAGGGGAGTCAGACCTCACTGAGTGAATTGTTATAATATATATACATGCATAACTAAATGACAAATGCACACATTTAATAGTATATATATAATAAATATATATACATGCAAATACACGCAGATGCAATAAAAATCATTTTATATAATACTAAGAATATTTGTTTATGAAGGATCAAATAGAACCCTAAATAATCGCAACCTCAAAATAGTGTTAGACAACACTCTAGCCATACAGGCTTACTTATTCCAAATAAATTCACTTGTTCCATTTGGACAGTAGACTGGCCCTGAGACACTAAGTCAATCGAGCTCCAGCAGTCTGACTGTCAGTGTGATTGGCCCCGAGACACTTGGTCAACGAGCTCTAGCAATCACACTCTCAATCACATCACATATCAAATAAATCAATCCAATCAATATCCATAAATAGGTTAGTAATTTAACCTACAATCTATCATCGTACCGGTATGTACTCGGTCCTAGTGCTGCCCACTAGGTAGCACGTTCTATTGATATCCTTCATTTATATATAAAACATACATTCATAAAATAAATGATGCATGACATTAATTAAAATAACAATATAAACCATATATATACTAGGAATATACCAAAAATAAACCGAGTATATTTCGAGTATATATATGTCAAATAAATTCAACTTACTTATAAAATAAACCAGAAACAAACTATATGTATACTTAAAAACATTTTAAGCATAATTCAATAATAAAACATTCATTAAATTTAAAATATGCCAAAAATATACCAAAATATACTTAAAATATACCTAAGCAATTATTAAACCATTTATGCATATTTTATAAAATTAAACCATACATTTCTAAAACATGCAATCCTAAAACACGTATATATAAGATAACAACTCACAGTTGTGCACTCCACGAGACGGGTCTGACGAGCCTGGTCCACTAGGCCTTGGTCTCGGTGTAACTAAACAAACAAACGACAATACGAAATCAGAATAAATCTAACGAAATTCTAGAGACTCGATCTAGAATACTGGACACAGATTAGGAATAGGGATTTGATCGGATGTCACATTTTACGAGAATTCTACCAAAAATTCGGTAGAACCTCCTCTGTAAAATGGACATCTCTCTACTTAAAAAGTAGAGTCGGTCCTACAAGAAAACACACTTCAAAAATACACAGTCTCACAACCCCTTGGTCGGACTTCCAAACTACAATTCCACTAATCGAAGTTCACAATTCAAGAGATAAACACAAAACACGTTTAACAATTCAATAATACCAAAAATGCCATTTAATAAATCAAAATATAGCAAATTAGATATTTAAAACACTGAAAATAATTATTTAACCGATGAGTACATAAAAACCCTAATTTTTAATAAAATATTATTAAAAATCCATAATTCTTGATAAATTCATAAATATTAACCAAAATACATTTTATAAATTCAAATTACATAATTAGCCCTAAAACATATTAAAAATATTAAAAACCAATTTATTTATGAAAATAGTATATTATATAAAATTTGCAAGTAATTTACGAAAAAATAGTTTTAATTAGTTAAAAATGCTAAATAATTTGTAAAAATCATTTTTATAGCTCAAATAACTATTAAAACCAATTTAGAATCAAATTACCAAAATACCCCTAACTATATATAATTTCACTTAATTCACTATAATTATACAAAAATTCACTAAAAATAATATAATTACTCAAAAATTAATTTCTCAACATATAATTCAATAAAATCAATAATTATACTCAATTAACCAATTAATTTTAACAAAATACCTAATTAACCTAATTTTCTAAAAATCACCTAAACTAAATAAATTCATAATAATTATACAAAAATTACAAATAAATTCTAAAATTCATTTTAACATCTATAAACACCATAAATCACAATTTCATAATTTATTTAATTAATTTACAAAAATTAGAAAATATTAATAAAATAATAAAAAATTCATAAAAATCAAAATAATACCCAAAAATTCCAAAAAAATTACAAGATGTAGATTGAGCTACTAGGATCAATCTTTGTGAAGGAAGTTAGCTTGAATCATTATAATCAAAGTTAAAAAAAATCAAGAACTCATAAAGGCCAAAAATAAAAATTGAAAACCAAGGAAAATCTAGACCAAATCACACAAAACCAAGCTTGGAAATGAACTCACCAGAGCTCAAGGAGAAGATTGTCATGACCCAAAACAGGGGCCATGATCGGCGCTAGGGAACGAGAATTCTTTCGAATCTGGAACCCGTAGCAAGCCTAAAAATAAAATAAAATAAAACATGCAATAATAACAATAACAGTAATATATATGCAGCGGAAATGAAAATCATAAATATCATAATATCATTTTCACCAACTGGATTTAAATCAAATATCATCTCATATATATAAATCTTTTAATACAAATCCAGTTCTCAAATATAATACATCTCTTTAAATAAAATACATGAAATCCCACACTTTAATTCACAACTACTGTAGTGTCTAGATTATAAAAATAAGACTCAAGTAAATAGTTTACACAAAGAAGCCGGGGCGGAAGAAATCCGGCGTATGGACCTGCTACTGAGGTCTGAAGATGTTGACTCTCTTGAAAAATTATCAACGGAGGGGAGTCAGACCTCATTGAGTGAATTACTATAATATATATACATACACACTAAGTGATAATGCATACAATCAACAGTATATATATATCTAATATATATACAGGCAAATACACACAGATGCAATAAAATCATTTTATATATTTTGTTGAAAATCATCTTTTATGAAGGATCACATAGAACCCTAGAATATCGCAACCTCAGAAATAGTGTTAGATAACACTCTAGCCATACCGGCTCACTTATTCCAAATATATCCACTTAATCCATTTAGACAGTAGACTGGCCTCGAGACACTAAGTCAACCAAGCTCCAGTAGTCTGACTGCCAGTGTGATTGGCCCCGAGACACTTGGTCAACCGAGCTCCAGCAATCACACCTCCAAACCATATCTCACACATATCAATAATCACATCAAATCAATATCCACAAATAAGTTAGTAATATAGCCTAAATACTATAGGCGTACCGGTACGTACTCGGTCCTAGTGCTGCCCACTAGGTAGCACGTTCTATTGATATCCTTCATCATTAATAATATAAAACATTCATTCACAAAAATAAATGATGCATGAAGTTTAATAAAATAGCAACATAAACCATATATATACTGGAAATATACCAAAAGTAAACCAGGTATATTTCGAGTATATATACGTCAAATAAATCCAATCAAATCATAAATTAAACTGGAAATATATTCAAAAACATTTTAAATACGATTTATTAATAAAACATGCATATAATTTAATATATTTATAAAAAATAAACCAAAAATATACCAAATATAAACTTAAGAAATAATCAAATTATTTATGCATATTTAATCCAAATAAAACATGCATTTCTAAATCATGCATCCTAAGGCATATATATATAGTATAGTAACTCACCTAGTGCGCTCCACGAGACGGGTCCGACGAGCCTGGTCCACTAGCCCTCGGTCTCGGCGCAACTAAACAAACAAATAACGACAGATATTAGAATAAACCTAATAGAAATCCTAGAATTCGATCTATAGTATTAAATACAGAAACAGAATTAGGATTCGACTGGATATCACGTTTTACGAGAATTCTATCAAAAATTCGGTAGAACCCCCCTGTAAAATGGACATCTCTCTACTCAAAAGAGTAGAGCCGACCCTGCAAAGAAATACACTTCGAAAATCAACACAGAGCACAATCAAAATCCCACGGTCGGACTCCAAACTACAGTCCATCGACCGGGGTCCACAAACACAGAATAATTTTAGAAATACCAAAAATACCCTAATAACATAGAAATACATTTTATACATAGAAATTACATAATTAACCTTAAAACACTATAAAAACCGATAAAAAACTCATTTTATTAGAAAAACTGTATATTATATATATAATTGAAAATAATTCACGAAAAATAGTTTTAATTAGTTAAAAATACTAAATAATTTGTAGAAATCATTTTTATACCTTAAATAATTATTAAAACCAATTAAATTACACTTTTAGCCAATTTTGTGTAAAATTACCAAAATACCCCTATATATATATATATATACTAAAATTACTTCAAAAATTCACCAAAAATTATACAATTATCTAGAATTAATTTTCTCAACATATTTATCAATAATATCAATAATTAAACTCAATTAACCAATTAATTTCAAATAAAAACACATTTAACCTAATTTTCCCAAAATTCCATAAACTTCAATAATTCAAAATAAATACTTAGAAATTCATAAAAATTCCAAATAAATTCCTATAATTCATTTCAACACCTAATTTAACCATAAAACACAATTTAATAATTTAAATAATTAATTTCCGAAAATTAGAAAATAATATTAAATATTCAAAAATACCCAAAAATCCAAAAAATCTCCAAAAATTCCACAAAATTTCATACATGTAGATTAAGCTACTAGGAACAACATTTGTGAAGGGATTTTTCATGAATCAATCATTTCAAAGCTCAAAAAAATCAAAAACCCTAATGTGACCGAATTGGAAAATTCGAAACCTAAGCAATTCTAGACCATTTCAGCTCAAACCAAAGCTAGAATCACACTCACCGGAGCTCAAGGAGAAGAAAGAGACTGGCGGTGTCAAAAATGGTGGCCGAAATCGACGTGATCGACGGTGGCCAAAGTTTTGGCTTCTCCGGCCAAAACTGACTTTCTAGGCGTCGGAAACGGCTACCACAGGCGGCGGAAGAGGCTGGGGAAGGTGGTGGCACACCGGACGGCACACCAACGGTGAGGAAATGGAGTGACAGGCGTCCGGACGGCGAAGGGAAACAAATCGGGGAAGAAGGAGGCTCGGGGGCAAAATGGTAATTTTCCAAAGTTTTGGTTTTTTGATATATTATATGTATATATATATATAGATTATACTATATATTAAAATAATATTAAATCACACACATTAAATATACACCACACACATAAAATTTAATATTTTAATAATTTATACTAAATAAAAACAAATAAATAATTAATATAATATTAGGGTAATACTAAACCCTAATTAAATAAATAATTATATGTATACACGGTGTTTAATATTTTAAAAATATGTATGAGTTCATGCAAGTCCGAAAATATATTTAAAATAATTAATAATAAAATATTTACGTGAAAATTTCCCCGAAAATGCAAGTCCCGGGAAAATTTTACGTAAAGCACTGTAAATAAGACATAGTAATTAAAATAGGTTTTAAATACATATCAACTCGTGAAAATATCGTAATATATATTCAAAAATTATTAACACTGTATATCCCGGTACAGTGTAAAAATATTTTAAAAACACGGGATATTACAAAGATAGAGACTAGTGGCGTTCAAAATGGTGGCTAGAAAAGGCTTGATCGATGTTGAGCTCAAGTTTCGGTTTCACGGATTCTCACGGCCAAAACTCGCCGGAAAAGGGAGGAGAAGGTGGCAGAATGAGCTAGAGAGGGTGGTGGTTGGCTGGGAGGCACTCTGACGGTGATGGTGGAGCTTGGCAGTGACCGAAGATGGGGGGATGGCATCGGGAGCTTGATGAAGAAGATGATGGCAGATTTTGTAAATTTTACAAACTTTATTTTTGTATATTTATATATATATAACTTTAACTTTAAATATTATAATATATTAATATTATATTCAAAATAATCTACACCACATATCAAAATATCAACCTAATATTATATACATATACATATATATATAATACACATTAATTTAATTGTAATATCCCGTGTTTTTAAAATATTTTTACACAGTACCGGGATATGCAGAGTTAATAATTTCTGTATTTTATATGATATTTTTATGAGTTAATATGTATTTTAGACCTATTTTAATTACGGTGTATTATTTTCAGTGTTTTACGTAAAATTTTCCCGGGACTTGCATTTTCGGGGAAATTTTCACGTAAACGATTTATTATTAATTATTTTAGATGTATTTACGGACTTGCATGAACTCATACATATTTTTAAATTATTAAATAAAATCGGTGTGTGTATATTTATTTAATTAGGTTTTATTATTTCCCTAATATTTTATTAAGTATTTAATTGTTTTAATTGTTATTTAATTAATTTTAATTGGTATAAATTATTAAAATATTAATATTTTTATGTGTGTGGTGTATATTTGATGTGTGTAATTTAATATTATTTTAATATATAGTATAAAGTATATATATATATACATATATACATCAAAAATTTTCAAAAAATTACCAAACTGCCCCCGAGCTTCCTTCTTCTTCTTCTTCTTCTCCTTCCCGCGCCCGACGACCACCACCCACCTCCACCGTCTGCAACTGCCGTTCCTTCACCGTCGGTGTGCCTCTCGGCTTGCCACCGTCGCCTCCAGCCGTTTCCCGCCGCCAGCAGCTCCCTTCCCCCGCGCCGGCGAGCTAGTTTTCCATTTTTGGCCGAAACTTGATCCTTCGCCGTTTCTCCCTCTTTCGGCCACCGTTTTCGACACCGCCGATCTCTATCTTCTCCTTGAGCTCCGGTGAGTGTGATTCTAGCTTTGGTTTGAGCTAAAATGGTCTAGAATTACTTAGGTTTCGATTTGAAGATTTCGGCCTCTTTGGGTTTTCGATTTTTTTGAGCTTCGATTTGGATGATTCATGGAAACTTCCTTCACAAATGTTGTTCCTGGTAGCTTAATCTTCATGTATGAATTTTTACAGAATTTTTGGAGGTTGTTTGGATTTTTGGGTATTTTTGAATATTTTAATATTATTTTCTAATTTTCGGAAATTAATTATTTAAATTATGAAATTGGAGTTTATGGTTGAATTAGGTGTTGAAATGAATTATAGGAATTTATTTGGAATTTTTATGAATTTCTAAGTATTTATTTTTAATTATTGAAGTTTAGGTGATTTTGGAAAATTAAGTTAATTGTGTTTTAAATTGAATTTAATTGGTTAATTGAGTTTAATTATAGATATTATTGATAAATATGTTGAGAAAATTAATTTTGGATAATTTTATGATTTTTGGTGAATTTTTGAAGTAATTTAGGTATATATATATATATAGGGGTATTTTGGTAATTTTACCCTAAATTGTCTAAAAATGTAATTTAATTGGTTTTAATATTTATTTAAGGTATAAAAATAATTTCTACAAATTATTTAGTATTTTTAACTAATTAAAACTATTTTTCGTGAATTATTTTCAATTATATATATAATATACGGTTTTTCTAATAAAATGAGTTTTATTCGGTTTTTACAGTGTTTTAAGGTTAATTATGTAATTTTTATCTATAAAATGTATTTCTGTGATTTAAGGATATTTTTGGTATATCTGGAATCATTATGTGCTTGTGGACCCCGGTCGGTGGACTGTAGTTTGGAGTCCGACCGTGGGATTTTGATTGTGTTGAGCTTGTATTTCGAAGTGTGTTTCTTTGCAGGGTCGGCTCTACTCTTTTGAGTAGAGAGATGTCCATTTTACAGGGGAGGTTCTGCCGAATTTTCGGTAGAATTCTCGTAAAATGTGATATCCAGTCGAACCCTAATTTTCGATTCTGTGTTTAATACTCTAGATTGAATTCTAGGATTTCTATTAGGTTTATTCTAATGTCGGTTATTTATTGCTTATTTAGTTGCACCGAGACCGAGGGCTAGTGGACCAGGCCCGTCGGACCTGTCTCGTGGAGCGCATTAGGTGAGTTACTATATTATATATATATGCTTAGGATGCATGATTTAGAAAATGCATGTTTTATTTTGACTGAATATGCATAAATAATGTGATTTATATTCAAGTATATTTTTGGTATATAATAAATTATATACATGTTTTGTTAATAAAATATATTTAAAATGTTTTTAAATATATTTTTAGTTTAATTCATGAATTGATTGGATTTATTTGACATATATATACTCAAAATATACCTGGTTTATGTTTGGTATATTTTCGGTATATATATGGTTTATATTGTTATTTCATTTATATTCATGCATCATTTATTTTTGTGAATGAATGTTTTATATTTAAGAATGAAGGATATCAATAGAACGTGCTACCTAGTGGGCAGCACTAGGACCGAGTACGTACCGGTACGCCTATAGTATTTAGGCTTTATTACTAACTTATTTGTGGATATCGATTTGATTATGATTATTGATATATGTGAGATGTGGTTTGTGGGTGTGATTGCTGGAGCTCGGTTGACCAAGTGTCTCGGGGCCAATCACACTGGCAGTCAGACTGCTGGAGCTCGGTTGACTTAATGTCTCGGGGCCAGTCTACTGTCCAAATGGATTAAGTGGATATATTTGGAATAAGTGAGCCTGTATGGCCAGAGTGTTGTTTAACACTATTTTCTGAGGTTGCGATATTCTAGGGTTCTATGTGATCCTTCATAAAAGAGGCTTTTCAGATAAAATATATAAAATGATTTTATTGCATCTGTGTGCAATTGCCTGTATATATACATATTATATATATATACTGTTGACTGTATGCATTATCACTTAGTGTGTATGTATATATATTATAGTAATTCACTCAGTGAGGTCTGACTCCCCTCCGTTGACTATTTTTCAGGAGAGTCAACTTCCTCAGACCTCAGTAGCAGGTCGATACGCCGGATTTCTTCCGCCCCGGCTTCTTTATGTAAACTGTCTACTTGAGTCTTATTTATTTTATCTAGACACTGCAGTAGTTGTAAATTAAAGTATTGGATTTTATGTACTTTATTTTAAAGAGGTGTATTATGTTGAAACTGGATTTGTATTAAATATTATATATATGTGATGAGATGAGTTTTGAAGTAAATCCAGTTGATATGGAAAAATGATATTATGATTTTTATTTCCGCTGCATATTATATTTTTATTGTTATTATGGCATGCTTTATTTTATTTTTTTTAGGCTTGCTACGGGTTCCGGATTCGAAAGAATTCCCGTTCCCTAGCGCCGGTCATGGCCCCTGTTTTGGGTCGTGACATTAATAAAACTATATAATATATGTTTAATTAAAAATAAACCCTAAAATATTAAATTTGTATATATATGCATGTATATGTATGTATATTAATACGATAATTAAAATTGTGCATGGACTCATGCAAATTCATAAAACTGACCAATATAATTAATAATTATTTATTTAGGTTTTAATTTTTTCAAAAATAAAATTCTCGAGAAAATTTTACGTAAGAAACTTAAAATAATTAAAAATAACTTTAATAAATAATAAACTAATTAAATAACCAGAAATATATATTAAAATTATTAACACTGCATATCCCTATGCAGTTTAAAATTATTTAAAATCTCGGGATATTACATGCCCACTAGGTAGCTCGTTCTATTGATATCCTTCATTAAAATAAACTCATACATTCGTAAAATAAATGATGCATGATATTAATTTAAATGGCAATATAAATTATATATATACTAGAAATATATCAAAAATAAACTAAGTATATTTTGAGTATATATATGTGAAATAAATTCAGTTCAATTATAAAATAAACAAAAAATAAACCATATATATACTTAAAAACAACTTAGGTATAAATCAAAGGTAAAACATGCATTTAATTCAAAATATACCAAAAATATACTAAAAATATACCTAAAATATACTTAAGTATTTATTAAATCATTTATGCATAATTAGTACAATTAAAACATATATTTCTAAAAACATGCAACCTAAATACACGTATATATAAAATAACAACTCACAGTTGTTGTAATATCCCGAGTTTTTAAATATTTTAATACTGCATCGGAATATGCAGTGTTAATAATTTTGTATATAATTATGATATTTTTACGAGTTGATATGTATTTAAAACTTATGTTAATTATTGTATATTATTTTAAGTACTTTACGTAAAATTTTCCTGAAAATACTATTTTCGGGGAAATTTTCACGTAAATTATTTATTATTAATTATATTAAATAGATTTCCGGACTTACATGAACTCATATATATTTTTAAAGTACTAAATAACGAATATATGTGTAATTATTTATTTAATTAGGGTTTAAATGTCACGATGCAAAACAGGGGCCATGACCGGCGTTAGGGAATGGGAATTCTTTCGAATCTGGAACCCGTAGCAAGCCTAAAAAAAAATAAAATAAACATGCAATAATAATAACAATATATAATGCAGCAGAAATAAAAATCATAAATATAATAATAGCATATGCACCAACTGGATTTAAATCAAATCCTCATCATTGCATATATATATAAACTCCTTTAATACAAATCCAGTTCAAATATAATACAACATCTCTTTAAATATTTAATGACTACTGCAGTGTCTAGATAAAATAAGCCCAAGACTTAGATAAGCAGTTTACACAAAGAAGCCGGGGCAGAAGAAATCCGGCGTACAGGCCTACTACTGAGGTTTGAAGATGATGACTCTCCTGAAAAATTAGTCAACTGAGGGAAGTCAGACCTCACTGAGTGAATTACTATAATATATATACATGCATGCTAAATGACAATGCATACAGTCAACAGTATATATCTAATATGTATATATACAGGCAAATACACACAGATGCAATAAAATCATTTTATATATATTTCATTGAAAATCATCATTTGTGAAGGATCAAATAGAACCCTATGATATCTAAACCTCAAACAGTGTTAGACAACACTCTAGCCATTCAAGCTCACTTATTCCAAATATATTCACTTAATCCATTTAGACAGTAGACTAGCCCCGAGACACTAAGTCAACCGAGCTCCAGCAGTCTGACTGCCAGTGTGATTGGCCCCGAGATAGTTGGTCAACCGAGCTCCAGCAATCACACCTCCAAACCATATCTCACACATCAAATAATCATATCCAATCAATATCCACAATCTGGTTAGTAATGTAGCCTAAATGCTATAAGCGTAGTGGTACGTACTCGGTCCTAGTGCTGCCCACTAGGTAGCATGTTCTATTGATATCCTTCATTAATAAATATAAAACATTCATTCACAAATAAATGATGCATGAATTTAAATAACATAACAATATAAACCATATATATACTAGAAATATACCAAAAGTAAACCAGGTATATTTCGAGTATATATACTTCAAACAAATCCAATTAAATTACAAATTAAAATAGAATTATATTTAAAAATATTTTAAATATATTTTATTCATAAAACATGCATAAAATTTAATATATACCAAAAATAAACCAAAAATAAACTAAAAATATACTTAAATACAAAATCACATTATTTATGCATATTTAATCAAAATAAAACATATATTTTTAAAATTATGCATCCTAAAGCACATATATATAAAATAGTAACTCACAAATTAGTGCGCTCCTCGAGATGGATCTGACGGGTCTGGTCCACTAGGCCTCAGTCTCAGTGCAACTAAATAAACAATAACGACATAATCAAAATAAACCTAACAGAAAATCCTAGAACTCAATCTAGAATATTAAAGACAGAATCGAGATTAGGGATCGACCGGACATCACGTTTTACGAGAATTCTACCAAAAATTCAGCAGAACCTCCCCTGTAAAACGGACATCTCTCTACTTAAAGAGTAGAGCCGACCCTGCAAAGAAATACACTTCGAAAAACGAGCTCAAAACAAATCCATAACCCCTCGGTCGAACTCCAAACTATTGTCTACCGACCGGGGTCCACAAACACAGAATAATTTCAGAAATACCAAAAATACCCTTATAACATAGAAATTCATTTTATAAGTAGAAATTACATAATTAACCTTAAAACACATTAAAAACCAATAAAAACTCATTTTATTAGTAAAAATCGTATATTATATATATTTGAAAATAATTCATGAAAAATAGTTTTAATTAGTTAAAAATACTAAATAATTTATAGAAATCATTTTTATACCTTAAATAACTATTAAAACCACTTAAATTACATTTTTAGCCAATTTTGTGTAAAATTACCAAAATACTCCTATATATGTAAATATACTAAAATTCATTCAAAAATTCACCAAAAATAGTATAATTATCCAAAATAAATTTTCTCAACATATTTATCAATAATATCAATAATTAAACTCAATTAACCAATTAATTTCAATTAAAAACACAATTAACCTAATTTTCCAAAAATTACATAAACTTAAATAATTCAAAATAAATACTTAGAAATTCATAAAAATTCCAAATAAATTCTTATAATTCATTTCAACACCTATAATTATCATAAAACACAATTTCATAATTTATTTAATTAATTTTCAAAAATTAGAAAATAATATTAAAATACCCAAAAATCAAAATAATCTCCAAAAATTCCACAAAAATTCATACATGTAGATTAAGCTAAGGGTAACAACATTTTTGAAGGAATTTTTCATGAATCAAACAATTTGAAGTTCAAAAAAATCAAAAACCCTAATATGGCTGAAATTGAAAATTTGAAACCTAACCAAATCAAGACCATTTAAGCTCAAACCAAAGCTAGAATCACACTCACCGGAGCTCAAGGAGAAGAAAGAGACCGACGGTGTCAAAAATGGTGGCCAGAAAGTTAGTGAACGGTGAGGAGGGAAGTTTCGGCCAAAATGGTAAAATTGGAGCTAGCCGGCGCCGGGGAAGGAAGCTAGGGGCGGCGGAGCTGCTGGCGGCACATCGACGGTAGGTGGTCAGAAGTTGCAGCGGGAGGGGGAGAAGGGACGGGCTCGAGAAGAAGAAAGGAGAAGAAGAAAAGAAAAGGAAAAGAAAAGAAAAGAAAAAGAAAAAGAAAGAAAAAGAAAAAGAAAAAGAAAAAAATAATTTTAATAAAATATTTGGGAAAAATCTCACACCACACATTATTATAATAATTTAAAATTTAATAATAAATAAAATAATTAAATAACAATAAAATTAATAAACAAATAATAAAATATTAGGGTAATAAATTAAACCCTAATTAAATAAATATATACACACATAAGCTTTATTTAGTAATTTAAAAATACGTATGAGTTTATGCAAGTTTGTAAATATATTTAATATAATTAGTAGTAAATTATTTACGTGAAAATTTCTCCGAAAATGCAAGTCCCGGGAAAATTTTACGTAAAACACTTAAAATAATACACAATATTTAAAATAGGTTTTAAATACACATCAACTCGTAAAAATATCATAGTATATATACAAAAATTATTAACACTGTATATCCCGATGCAGTATTAAAATATTTAAAAACACGGGATATTACATTAAATAATTACCCTAATATTTTTATTATTTATTATTAGTTTTAGTATTATTTAATTATTTTTAAGTGTATTAAATTTTAAAATATTAAATTATATATGTGTGGTGTATATTTAATGTGTGTGATTTTATATTATTTTAATATATAGTGTAAAGTATATATATATACATATTATATAACAAAAATCAAAATTTATTATCAAATTACCGAATTGCCCCTCCCTCCTTCTTCTTCTCTCCCGACGCCCTACCCTTACTGCACCTCCTTTTCCACCATGCCGGACCACCCTTCACTGCCATCAGTTGCCGCCAACCTCCTCGCCCTTCCTTCCTCTTCCTCTCTGATGTGACCAGGCTGCCGGAAGCTCGCTGGAACGCCCAAAATTCGCGGTGGCAGCAAGTGGAGCTGTTTGCAGTCGATCACGTTTCCGGCCACTATTTTTTACACCGCCAGTCTTCATCGACTCCTTGAGCTTCGATGGTCCCTATTCTAAGCTCCTTTTGGCCTGAAAACAAGTGGTTGATGAGGTTTGAGCTAAATCTTCAATTCGGCCATTTTAGCTTCTTGAATTTTTTTGAACTTTGAATTGATTGACTCATGAAAATTCCCTTAACAAATTTTGATCCTAGTATCTTAATATTCATGTGTGAATTTTTATGGAATTTTTGGAGATTATTTTGATTTTTGGGTATTTTTGAATATTTTAATATTATTTTCTAATTTTTGAAAATTAATTAAATAAATTATGAAATTGTGTTTTATGATAAATATAGGTGTTAAAATGAATTATAGAAATTTATTTAGAATTTTTATGAATTTCTATGTATTTATTTTGAATTTATTTAGGTTTATGTAATTTTGGAAAATTAGGGTAATTGTGTTTTTAATTGAAATTAATTAGTTAATTGAGTTTATTTATTGATATTATTGATAAATATGTTGAGAAAATTAATTTTGTGCAATTATATGATTTTTGGTGAATTTTTAGAGTAATTTTAGTATATATATATATATATATATATATATATAGGGGTATTTTGGTAATTTTACCCTAAATTGACTAAAAATGTAATTAAATTGGTTTTAATAGTTATTTAAGGTATAAAAATGATTTCTACAAATTATTTAGTATTTTAAATTAATTAAAACTATTTTTCGTGAATTATTTTCAATTATATATATAATATACGATTTTTCTAAATAAAATGAGTTTTATCGGTTTTTATTGTGTTTAGGGGTTAATTACGTAATTTCTAATTATTAAATGTATTTCTGTGTTGTAAGGGCATTTTTGGTATTTCTATATTGTTATGTGATTGTGAACCCTGGTCGGTAGACTGTAGTTTGGAGTCCAACCGAGGGGTTGTGGTTGTGTTTCTGTGTCCATTTTTTGAAGTGTGTTTCTTTGCAGGGCCAGCTCTACTCTTTGAGTAGAGAGATGTCCGTTTTATAGGGGAGGTTCTGCCGAATTTTCGGTAGAATTCTCGTAAAATGTGATGTCCGGTCAAACCCTAATTCTGATTCTGTGTCTAATATTCTAGATCGAGTTTCTAGGATTTTCTGTTAGGTTTATTCTGATGTCTGTTATTTATTGTTTGTTTAGTTGCGCCGAGACCGAGGCCTAGTGGATTAGGCCCGTCGGACCCATCTTGAGGAGCGCACTAATTGTGAGTTACTATTCTCTATATATATGCTTTAGGGTGTATGATTTAGAAATGTATGTTATTTTGATTAATTATGCATAAATAATTCATTTGGTATTTAAGTTTAGTTTTAGTTTATATTCGGTATATTTTTGGTATATTTTCAAATTATATGTATGTTTTAGTAATAAATTATTCTTAAAGGGTTTTTATGTATATTCTTGGTATATTCTTAGTGTATTTTGTAATTATATTGGATTTATTTGAAGTATATATACTCGAAATATACCTGGTTTACTTTTGGTATATTTCTAGTATATATATGGTTTATGTTGCTATTTTATTTAAATTCATGCATCATTTATTTTATGAATATATGTGTTATGTTTTAATGAATGATATCAATAGAATGTGCTACCTAGTGGGCAACACTAGTGTAATATCCCGTATTTTTAAATATTTTAACATTGTATCGGGATATGCAGTGTTAATAAATTTTGAATATATATTACGATATTTTTTACGAGTTGATATGAATTTAAAACTTATTTTAATTATTGTGTATTATTTACAGTGCTTTACGTAAAATTTTTCTGGGACTTGCATTTTCGGGAAAATTTTCACGTAAATAATTTATTATTATTTATTTTAAATATATTTTCGGACTTGCATGAACTCATACGTATTTTTAAAATACTAAATAAAGCCTATGTGTGTACATATTTATTTAATTAGGGTTTAATTAATATTACCCTAATATTTTATTATTTATTTATTAATTTATTGTTATTTAATTATTTTTATTTATTATTATATTTTAAAATATTAAATTATTTGTGTGTGGTGTAAATTTAATGTGTGTGATTTTATTATTATTTTATTATATAGTATAAAGTATATATATATACATATAGATTATTAAAACAAAAGGATTTGGAAAATTACCGTTTAGCCCCTCCCTTCTCCTTCTTCTCTCCCGATCGTCTACCGTCACTGCGCCTCCCATTCCAGCACGCCGGACCGCCCTTCGCCACCACCAGCTGCCGCCAACCTTCTTCCCCTTCCTTCCTCTTCCTCTCCGACTTGACCAAGCCGTCGGAAGCCCGCTGGAACGCCCGGAATCCGCCGTGGCAGCAAGTTGAGCTTCTCGCCGTCGACGATGATTTCGGCCACCATTTTTGACACCGCCAGTCTCTTTCTTCTCCTTGAGCACCGGTGAGTGTAATTCTAGCTTTGGTTTGAGCTAAAATGGTATAGATTTGCTTAGTTTTGAATTTTTCCAATTCGGCCATATTAGGGTTTTTGATTTTTTTGAGCTTTGAATTGATTGATTCATGGAAAATCCCTTCACAAATGTTGTTCCCCTTAGTTTAATCTACATTTATGATTTTTTTTTGGAATTTTTGGAGATTATTTTGATTTTTGGGTATTTTTGAATATTTTAAAATTATTTTCTAATTTTCGGAAATTAATTATTTAAATTATGAAATTGTGTTTTATGGTTAAATTAGGTGTTGAAATGAATTATAGGAATTTATTTTGAATTTTTATGAATTTCTAAGTATTTATTTTGAATTATTAAAGTTTATGTAAATTTGAGAAATTAGGGTTAATTATGTTTTTAATTGAATTTAATTGGATAATTGAGTTTAATTATTAATATTATTGATAAATATGTTGAGAAAATTAATTTTTGATGATTTTATAATTTTTGGTGAATTTTTGAAGTAATTATAGTATATTTATATATATAGGGGTATTTTGATAATTTTACCCTAAATTGGCTAAAAATGTAATTTAATTGGTTTTAATAGTTATTTAAGGTATAAAAATGATTTCTACAAATTATTTAGTATTTTTAACTAATTAAAACTATTTTTCGTGAATTATTTTCAATTATATATATAATATACGGTTTTACTAATAAAATGAGTTTTTATCGATTTTTACTGTGTTTTAAGGCTAATTACGTAATTTCTACGTATAAAATAAAATTCTATGTTATAAGGATATTTTTGGTATTTCTGAAATGATTCTGTGAATTGTGGACCCCGGACGGTAGATTGTAGTTTGAAGTCCGACCGAGGGTTGTGGTTGAGTGTTGAGCTTGTTTTTCGAAGTGTATTTCTTTGCAGGGTCGGCTCTACTCTTTTGAGTAGAGAGATGTCCGTTTTACAGGGGAGGTTATGTTGGATTTTCGATAAGATTCTCGTAAAACGTGATATCCGGTCGAACCCTGATATCAATTCTATGTTTAATACTCTAGATTGAATTCTAGGATTTCTGTTAGGTTTATTCTGATGTCGGTTATTTATTGCTTGTTTAGTTGCACCGAGACCAAGGGCTAGTGGACCATGCCCGTCGGACCCGTCTCGTGGAGCGCACTAGGGTGAGTTACTATACTATATATATATATGCTTTAGGATGCATGATTTAGAAATATATGTTTTATTTTGATTAAAAATGCATAAATAATGTGATTTGTATTTAAGTATATTTTTTGTTTATTTTTGGTATATATTAAATTATATGCATGTTTTATGAATAAATTATATTTAAAATGTTTTTAAATATATTTCTAGTTTAATTTATGATTTAATTGGATTCATTTGACGTATATATACTCGAAATATACCTGGTTTACTTTTGGTATATTTCTAGTATATATATGGTTTATGTTGATATTTTATTGAACTTCATGCATCATTTATTTTTGTGAATGAGTGTTTTATATTATTAATGATGAAGGATATCAATAGAACGTGCTACCTAGTGGGCAGCACTAGGACCGAGTACGTACCGGTACGCCTATAGTATTTAGGCTATACTACTAACCTATTTGTGGATATTGATTGGTTATGATTATCTGATGTGTGAGATGTGATTTGGGTGTGATTGCTGGAGCTCGGTTGACTTAGTGTCTCGGGGCCAGTCTACTGTCTAAATGGATTAAGTGGATATATTTGGGTGTATGGCTGGAGTGTTGTCTAACACTGTTTCCGAGGTTGCGATATCATAGGGTTCTATTTGATCCTTCATAAATGACGGTTTTAATAAAAACATATAAAATGATTTTCCTGCATCTGTGTGTATTGCCTATATATATACATATTAGATATATACTGTTGACTGTATGCATTGTCATTTAGTGTGTATGTATATATATTATAGTAATTCACTCAGTGAGGTCTGACTCCCTTTCGTTGACTATTTTTCAGGAGATTCAACATCTTCAGACCTCAGTAGCAGGTCTGTACGCTGGATTTCTTCCGCCCCGGCTTCTTTGTGTAAACTGCTTACTTGAGTCTTATTTTTATAATCTAGACACTGCAGTAGTTGTAAATTAATTATGAGACATTATGTATTTTATTTATGCGAGATGCATTTTAAGAAATTGAACTGGATTGTATTAAAAAGATTTTATATATATGTGATGAGATTTGATTTAAATCCAGTTGGTGAAATTAATATTGTGATATTTATGATTTTCATTTATGCTGCATTATATATTGCTACTATTATTGCATGTTTTATTTTATTTTTAGGCTTGCTACGGGTTCCGGATTCGAAAGAATTCCCGTTCCCTAGCGCCGGTCATGGCCCCTGTTTTGGGTCGTGACAACTAGGACCGAGTACGTACCGGTACGCTTATAGCATTTAGGCTATATTACTAACCAGATTGTGGATATTAATTGGAATTGATTTATTTGATGTGTGAGATGTGATTTGGGAGTGTGATTACTGGAGCTCGGTTGACCTAGTGTCTCGGGGCCAATCACACTGACAGTCAGACTGCTGGAGCTCGGTTGACTTAGTGTCTTGGGGCTAGTCTACTGTCTAAATGGAATAAGTGAATATTTTGGTATAAATGAGCCTGTATGGCTAGAGTGTTGTCTAACACTGTTTTGAGGTTGTGATTTTCTAGGGTTCTATTTGATCCTTCATAACCAGTGGTTTTCTAGAAAAATATATAAAAATGATTTTATTGCATCTGTGTGTATTTGCCTGTATATATAATTATATATACTATTGACTATGCATTTTCATTTAGTATGCATGTATATATATTATAGTAATTCACTCAGTGAGGTCTGACTCCCCTCTGTTGACCATTTTTCAGGAGAGTCTTCTTATTCAGACCTCAGTAGCAGGCCTGTACGCCGGATTTCTTCCGCTCCGGCTTCTCTATGTAAACTGCTTACTTGAGTTTTATTTTTTATAATCTAGACATTACAGTAGTTGTAAATAAATTGTGAGTTATGTACTTTGAGAATTTGAATGGAAACTTGTATTAAAGAGTTTATTTTATATGAGATAAGAATTTGATTTAAATTCGCTGGTGGTGAATTATTATTTTTATATTTATGATTTTATTCCGCTGCACAGTATTTTATTTAATTGTGTTATTATTATTACTATTGCATGTTTATTTTATTTTTAGGCTTGCTACGGGTTCCGGATTCGAAAGAATTCCGTTCCCTAGCGCCGGTCATGGCCCCTGTTTTGGGTCGTGACAATTGTACACTCCACGAGACAGGTCCGACGAGCCTAGTCCACTAGGCCTCGATCTCAACGCAACTAAACAATCAAATCACAACACGAAATCAAAATGAATCTAACTTAATTTCTAGAAACTCGATCTAGAATTCTAGACACAGATATAGAATAAGAATTTGATCGAATGTCACATTTTACGAGAATTCTACCAAAAATTCGGTAGAACCTCCTCTATAAAACGGACATCTCTCTACTTAAAAAGTAGAGCCGGTTCTACAAGAAAACATACTTCAAAATACAATTCACAAAACTTCTCGGTCGGACCTCAAACTGTAAATTTCGTAGATCGAGGTTCACAATTCACAAAATATACACAAAATATATTTGAATTCCATAAATACCAAAAATACCCCTTTTATACCAAAATATAGCAATTAAATATTTAACATTAAAAATAATTATTTCACCGATAATAATTACCTAAAACCCTAATATTAATATAATATTATTAAAAATCGATAATAACTCAATAAATACACCAATACTAATGAAAATTCATTTATAAATCCAAATTACATAATTAGCCCAAAAACACACTAAAAATTACTAAAAATCTATTTTATTTACAAAAAATAGTATATTATATATAATTTAAAAATAATTTTTGAAAAAATAGTTTTAATTAGTTAAAAATAGTAAATAATTTGTAAAAATCAATTTTATACCTCAAATAATTATTAAAACCAATTTAACTTAATATTCAACTAAAATTACTATCAAATTACCAAAATACCCCTAATATATAAAAATTCACATAATATACTATAATTACTCAAAAATTCACTAAAAATTATATAATTGCTCTAAAATTATTTTCTCAACATATCATTCAACAAAATCAATAATTATATTCAATTAACCAATTAATTTTAACAAAATACATAGTTAACCTAAATTTCCAAAATTCACATAAACTAAATAAAATTATATTAATTACAAAAAAATACAAAAATTATAATTAAATTATAAAATTAATTTCAACCACTATAAACACCAAAAATCACAATTTCACAATTTATTTAATTAATTTACGAAAATTAGAAAATAATAATAAAATAATAAAAAATTCACAAAAATCAAAATAAATTCCAAAAATTCCAAAAAAAAATTCAGAGTGTAGATTGAGCAAATTAATATCCCGAGTTTTTAAAATATTTTAAACTGCATCAGGATATGCAGTGTTAATAATTTTTGTATATATTTATGATATTTTATGAGTTTGTTATTTAATTAAAATTGATTTTAATTATTTTATGTTATTTTAAGTGCTTTACATAAAATTTTCTCGAGAATTTTATTTTTGGAAAAATTAATACGTAAATAATTTAATATTAAATATTTTAAAAAATTCACACATTTGCATGAACTCATATATATTTTAAAGTGCTAAAATAAAGTGTATATATGTGTATATATTTAAATTAAACTAGGGTTTAATTAATTTCTCTAATTTTTAATTATTTATTATTTAGTTTTAATATTATTTAATTATTTTTTTAGTGTATAAATTATTTTAATATATTAAATTATATGTGTGAAAATTTATATTATTATAATATATAGTGTGAATATATATATATATATATATATATATATATATATATATATATATATATATATATATATATATATATATATATACACATTAAATATTGTCAAAAAAATCAAAGTTTGCCAAATTACCGTTTTGCCCCCGACTTCCTCTCCTTCTTTCGGATCGTCCTCCTCGTCGTTTCGCCGTTTGTCACGCCATTCTCTTGCCGTCGGTGTGCCTCCCGGCGTGCCACCTTCTTCCTCAACTTTTCCCGCCACCTGCAGCAGTCGTTTTCGGCGTCGGAGGAGCTCGTTTTGGCCAAAAAGTCGAAACTCTTCCTCACCATCGATTGACGTGATTTAGGCCACTATTTTTGACACCGCTAGTCTCTATCTTCTCCTTGAGCTCTGGTGAGTGTGATTCTAAGCTTTGTTTCACTTAAAATGGTCTAGATTTTCCTAGGTTTCAATTTTGAAATTTCAGCCTATTAGGGTTCTTGAATTTTTTTGAGCTTCAATTTGATTGATTCATGAAAAATTCCTTCAAAAAATTTGATCCTAGTAGCTAATCTTCATGTGGGAATTTTTTAGAATTTTTGGAATTTATTTTGATTTGTGGGTATTTTTTAATATTTTATTATTATTTTCTAATTTTGAAAATTAATTAATTAAATTATGAAATTGTGTTTCATGGTAAATATAGGTGTTGAAATTAATTATGGAAATTTATTTGTAATTTTTGTGAATTTTTATGTATTTATTTTGAATTTATTTAGTTTATGTAATTTTGAGAAAATAGGGTTAATTATGTGTTTAATTGAAATTTATTGGATAATTGTGTATATTTATTGATACTATTGAAATATATGTTGAGAAAATTAATTTTGTGCAATTATATTATTTTTGGTGAATTTTTGGATTAATTTTAGTATATTTATATATATAGGAGTATTTTGGTATTTTACCCTAAATTGGCTAAAAATGTAATTAAATTGGTTTTAATAGTTATTTAGGGTATAAAAATGATTTATAAAAATTATTTAGTATTTTTAACTAATTAAGACTATTTTTCGTAATTATTTTCAAATTATATATATAATATATGATTTTTCTAAATAAATGAGTTTTTATCGGTTTTTACTGTGTTTTAGGGTTAATTACGTAATTTATACTTATAAAATGTATTTTTATGATATAAGGGTATTTTTGGTACTTTGTATATGCTCTGTGAATTGTAGACCTTGATCGGTGATTTGTAGTTTGGAGTCCGACCGAGGGATTGTGGTTGTGTTCTGTGTTTATTTTTGAAGTGTATTTCCTTGCAGGGCCGACTTTACTCTTTGAGTAGAGAGATTTCCATTTTACAGGGGAGGTTCTGCCGGATTTTCAGTAGAATGCTCATAAAATGTGATGTCCGGCTCGAATTCTGATTTAATTATGTGTCTAGTAATCTAGATCGAGTCTTTAGAACTTCTGTTAGATTTGTTCTAATTCTTGTCTTTTTTGTTTGTTTAGTTGCACCGAGACCGAGGCCTAGTGGATCAGGCCCATCGGACCCATCTCGAGGAGCGCAATAATTTGTGAGTTACTATTCTATATATATATATGCTCTAGGGTGCATGATTTTAAAAACCTATGTTTTATTTGACTAAAAATGCATAATGGCATTAATTAGTACTTAAGTTTATTTTAGTTTACTTTTGGTTTATTTTTGGTATATTTTAAACTATATGCATGTTTTATTAATGAATTATGTTTAAAATGTTTTAAGTATATTTCTAGTTTATTTTGTAATTTAATTGGATTTATTTGACGTATATATACTCGAAATATACCTGGTTTACTTTTGGTACATTTCTAGTATATATATGGTTTATTGTTGCTATTATATTTAAATTCATGCATCATTTATTTTTATGAATGTATGTTTTATATTTCAATGAAGGATATCAATAGAATGTGCTACCTAGTGGGCAACACTAGGACCGAGTACGTATCGGTACGCTTATAGCATTTAGGCTATATTACTAACCATTTGTGGATATTGATTGGATTTGATTATTTGTTGTGTGAGATATGATTTGGGGAGTGTGATTGCTGGAGCTCGGTTGACCAAGTGTCTCGGGGCCAATCACACTGACAGTCAGACTACTGGAGCTCGGTTGACTTAGTGTCTCGGGGCCAGTCTATTGTCCAAGTTGATCAAGTGAATATATTTAGAATAAGTGAGCCTGTATGGCTAGAGTGTTGCCTAACACTGTTTTGAGGTTGCAACTTTCTAGGGTTCTACTCGATCCTTCATAAACTATGATTTTAAATAAAAATATATAAAAATAATTTATTGTATCTGTGTGTATTTGCTTGTATACATACATATTATATATACTTTTGACTGTGTGTATTGGCATTTAGTATGCATGTATATATATTATAGTAATTCACTCAGTGAGGTCTGACTCCCCTCCGTTGACTATTTTTCAGGAGAGTCATTGTCTTCAGACCTCAGTAGTAGGCCTGTATGCCAGATTTCTTCCGCCCTGGCTGTAATATCCTGGGTTTTTTTAAATATTTTTATACTATATCGGGATATGCAGTGTTAATAATTTTGTGTATAATTATGATATTTTTACGAGTTAATATGTATTTAAGACTTATTTTAATCATTGTAAATTATTTTAAGTGCTTTACGTAAAATTTTCCCGAGAATACTATTTTCAGGGAAATTTTCACGTAAATAATTTATTATTCATTATTTTAAATAGATTTCCATATTTGCATGAACTCATATATATTTTAAAGTACTAAATAACTTATATATGTGTATTTATTTATTTAATTAGGGTTTAATTAATTACCCTAATATTTTGTTATTTATTAATTAGTTTTATTGTTATTTAATTATTTTTATTTAGCATTAATTTTAAAATATTAAATTATATGTGTGTGGTGTATATTTAATGTGTGTGATTTTATATTATTTTAATATATAGTGTAAAGTATATATATGTAATATCTCGTGTTTTTAAATATTTTTATACTGCATCGGGATATGCAGTGTTAATAATTTTTGTATATATATATTATGATCTTTTTACGAGTTGATGTGTATTTAAAACCTATTTTAATTATTGTGTATTATTTAAAGTCCATTACGTAAAATTTTCCCGGGACTTCCATTTTCGAGGAAATTTTCACATAAATAATTATTATTAATTATTTTAAATAGATTTATGGACTTGCATGAACTCATACGTATTTTTAAATTACTAAATAAAGCCTATGTGTGTATATATTTATTTAATTAGGGTTTAATTTATTACCCTAATATTTTATTATTTGTTTATTAATTTTATTGTTATTTAATTATTTTATTTATTATTAAATTTTAAATTATTATAATAAGTGTGTGGTGTGTGATTTTTCCCAAATATTTTATTATTATTATTATTTTTTTTTTCTTTTTCTTTTTTCTTTTCTTTTTCTTTTTCTTTTTCTTTTCTTTTCTTTTTCTTTTCTTTTTCTTTTCTTTTCTTCTTCTTCTTCGGTCTTCTTCTTCCCGAAACCGTCCTCCATCAACCCTCCTGCTGCAAATCCCGACCACCTACCGTCGGTGTGCCACCAGCAGCTCCGCCCTCCCTAGCCAGCTGCTCCACCGACCCTAGCTTCCTTCCCCGGCGCCGTCTAGCTCCAATTCCACCATTTTTGGCCGAAACTTCCCTCCTCACCGTTTACCAACTTCCCGACCACCAAATCTAGTGATTTCAGTGTCGTTGGACTGCCCTAGCCTCCATAGAAGACGATTCCAAGCTTTTTTTAAGCTTAAAACTCGATTTGGTAAGGTTTTTCTCAATTATTCAATTCGGCCATCTTAGGGTTTTTGATTTTTTTTTGAGCTTCAAATGGTTGATTCATGAAAAGTCCCTTAACAAATGTTGTTCCCCTTAGCTTAATCTATATGTATGAATTTTTGTGGGATTTTTGGAGATTATTTTGATTTTTGGGTATTTTTGAATATTTTAATATTATTTTCTAATTTTCAGAATTTAATTAATTAAATTATGAAATTGTGTTTCATGATAAATATAGGTGTTGAAATGAATTATAGAAATTTATTTGGAATTTTTATTAATTTCTAAGTATTTACTTTGAATTATTTAGGTTTATGGAATTTTTGGAAAATTAGGTTAATTGTGTTTTTAATTGAAATTAATTGGTAAATTGAGTTTAATTATTGATATTATTCATAAATATGTTGATAAAAATTAATTTTTGGATAATTATACTATTTTTGGTGAATTTTTGAAGTAATTATAGTATATTTATATATATAGGAGTATTTTGGTAATTTTACCCTAAATTGACTAAAAATGTAATTTAATTGGTTTTAATAGTTATTTAAGGTATAAAAATGATTTCTACCAATTATTTAGTATTTTTAGCTAATTAAAACTATTTTTTATGAATTATTTTCAATTATATATAAAATATATGGTTTTACTAATAAAATGAGTTTTTATCGATTTTTACTGTGTTTAAAGGTTAATTATGTAATTTCTATGTATAAAAATGTATTTCTATGTTATAAGGGTGTCACGACCCAAAACAGGGGCCATGACCGGCGCTAGGGAACGGGAATTCTTTCGAATCCGGAACCCGTAGCAAGCCTAAAAATAAAATAAATGATGCCATAATAACAGTAACAATATAATATGCAGCGGAAAAAAAAATCATAATATCATAATATTATCCACATCAACTGGATTTAAATCAAAATCTCATCACATATATAAAATTCCTTTAATACAAATCCAGTTTCAATATAATACATCTCTTTAAAATAAAATACATGAAATCCAATACTTTAATTCACAACTACTGCAGTGTCTAGATAAAATAAATAAGACTCAAGTAGATAATTTACATAAAGAAGCCGGGGCGGAAGAAATCCGGCGTATAGACCTGCTACTGAGGTCTGAGGAAGTTGACTCTCCTAAAAAATAGTCAACGGAGGGGGAGTCAGACCTCACTGAGTGAATTACTATAATATATATACATACACACTAAGTGATAATGCATACAGTCAACAATATAGATAATATGTATATATACATGCAATTACACACAGATGCAATAAAATCATTTTTATATATTTTATCTGAAAATCATCTTTTATGAAGGATCACATAGAACCCTAGAATATCGCAACCTCAGAAAATAGTGTTAAACAATACTCAAGCCATACAGGCTCAACTTATTCCAAATATATCCACTTAATCCATATGGACAGTAGACTGGCCCCGAGACACTAAGTCAACCGAGCTCCAGCAGTCTGACTGCCAGTGTGATTGCCCCGAGACACTTGGTCAACCGAGCTCCAGCAATCACACCCAAACCACATCTCACATATCAATAATCACATTAAATCAATATCCACAAATAAGTTAGTAATATAGCCTAAAGCTATAGGCGTACCGGTACGTACTCGGTCCTAGTGCTGCCCACTAGGTAGCACGTTCTATCGATATCCTTCATTAATAATATAAATCATTCATTCACAATAAATGATGCATGAATTTAAATGAAATAGCAATATAAACCATATATATATACCGGAAAATATACCAAAAGTAAACCAGGTATATTTTGAGTATATATATATCAAATACATTCAATCAAATTATAAATTAAGCTGGAAATATATTTAAAAACATTTTAAATATATTTTATTCAAAAAATATGCATATAATTTAGTATATACCAAAAATAAACCAAAAATATACTTAATGTAAACTTAAGAAATAATCAAATTATTTATGCATATTTAATCAACATAAAACATGCATTTTTAAATCATGCATCCTAAGCATATATATATAGTATAGTAACTCACCTAATGCGCTCCACGAGACGGGTCCGACGGGCCTGGTCCACTAGCCCTCGGTCTCGGCGCAACTAAACAAGCAATAAATAATCGACATCAGAATAAACCCTAATAGAAATCCTAGAATTCAATCTAGAGTATTTAACACAGAATCAGAAATTAGGGTTCGACTGGACATCATGTTTTACGAGAATTCTACTGAAAATCCGGCAGAACCTCCTCTGTAAAACGGACATCTCTCTACTCAAAAGAGTAGAGCCGACCCTGTAAAGAAATACACATCGAAAAATAGGCTCAACACAATCAAAATCCCACGGTCGGACTCCAAACTACAGTCCACCGACCGGGGTCCACAAACACAGAACATATTCCAGATATACCAAAAATATCCTTAAAACCTAGAAATACATTTTATAAGTAGAAATTACATAATTAACCTTGAAACACTGTAAAAACCGATTAAAACTCATTTTATTAGAAAAACCGTATATTATATATAATTGAAAATAATTCACGAAAAATAGTTTTTAATTAGTTAAAAATACCAAATATTTTGTAGAAATCATTTTTATACCTTAAATAACTAATAAAACCAATTAAATTACATTTTTAGACAATTTAGGGTAAAATTACCAAAATACCCCTATATATATAAATATACTTAAATTACTTCAAAAATTCACCAAAAATCATACAATTATCCAAAATTAATTTTCTCAACATATTTATCAATAATATCAATAATTAAACTCAATTAACCAATTAAATTCAATTTAAAACACAATTAACCTAATTTCTCAAAATCACATAAACTTCAATAATTCAAAATAAATACTTAGAAATTCATAAAAATTCCAAATAAATTCCTATAATTCATTTCATCACCTAATTCAACCATAAACTCCAATTTCATAATTTAAATAATTAATTTCCGAAAATTAGAAAATAATATTAAAATATTCAAAAATACCCAAAAATCCAAACAATCTCCAAAAATTCTACAAAAATTCACACATGTAGATTAAGCTACTAGGAACAACATTTATTAAGGGAGTTTCCATGAATCATCCAATTCGAAGCTCAAAAAAATCAAAAACCCTAATGTGACCGAATTGGAAAAATCGAAACCTAAGCAAATCTAAACCATTTTAGCTCAAACCAAAGCTAGAATCACACTCACCGGAGCTCAAGGAGAAGAAAGAGACTGGCGGTGTCGAAAACGGTGGCCGAAGGAGGGAGAAACGGCGAAGGGATGATTTCGGCCAAAAGAGGAAGAATGGAGCTGCCGGCGCCGGGGAAAGGGGCTGGAGGCGACGGAGGACGGTTGGGAACGGCGGTGGCAAGCCGGGAGGCACACCGACGGTAGGTGGCCGGAGTTGCAGACGGTGAGGGATGGTGGTCGGGCGTCGGGCGCGGGAGGAAAGAAGAAGAAGAAGAAGAAAAAGAAAAAGAAAGAAAAAGGAAAGAAAAAGAAAGAAAAAAGGAAAAAAAAGAAAAATAAAAAAATAAAATAAAATAAAATAATTAAATATTAATAAAATAATAATAATAAAAAAATAAATTTTAATAATTTAATAATAAATAAAATAATTAAATAATAATAAATAAATAATACAATATTAGGGTTTTATGTATTAAACCCTAATTAAATAAATATACACACACGTAGGCTTTATTTAGTATTTTAAAATACGCATGAGTTCATGCAAGTCCGAAAATATATTTAAAATAATTAATAATAAAATATTTATGTGAAAATTTCCCCAAAAATGCAAGTCCCGGGAAAATTTTACGTAAAACACTGAAAATAATACACAGTAATTAAAAATAGATTTTAAATACATATTAACTTGTAAAAATATCGCACATATATTCAAAATTTATTAACACTGCATATCCCGGTACAGTGTAAAAATATTCTTAAAAACACAGGATATTAAAGTCTTCCCCCCTTACAAGAATTCGTCCCCGAATTCCAAAAGATAAGATCAAGAAGGAAAGAGATACGGGTAAGAAGCTCGCATCTCAACTTCAGTCTCCCACGTATGCTCTTCAACTCTGTCGCTACGCCATAAAACCTTGACCATCGAAATCTGCTTCGATCTCAACTGTCGAACTTGAAAATCAACGATCGCCACAGGTTCTTCCATAAACGTCAAATCTTCACTCACTTCCACACTGTCAGGCTGCAACACGTGTGAAGGATCTGAGATATACTTCCTCAACATCGAGATATGAAATACTGGATGCACCTGTGACATACTCGGAGGCAAATCCAACCGATATGCAACAGTGCCAACTCTCTCCAGAATCTCAAACGGTCCAATGTATCTCGGTGCTAACTTACCCTTTCTGCCAAATCTCATCACACCCTTCATCGGAGATACTTTCATAAAAATGAAATCTCCTACCTGAAACTCCACATCTCTGCGCCTAGGATCCGCATAACTCTTCTGTCTGCTAACTGCGGTCTCTAATCTGTGCTTGATCACGACGACTTTCTCTGCAGCATCCTGAACCATCTCTGGTCCAGTCAAAGCTCTCTCACCAATCTCATCCCAACTCAACGGGGATCTACACTTCCTTCCATACAACGCCTCGTATGGTGCCATGCCAATACTGCTATGGTAGCTGTTATTATATGCAAACTCAACGAGCGACAAATGATCATGCCAGCTACCTCCCAAATCCAGGACACACATCCTCAACATATCTTCCAGTGTCTGGATCGTCCTCTCAGACTGGCCATCTGTCTGAGGATGAAAAGCAGTACTGAAATCCAACCTAGTGCCCATCGCTTCTTGCAACTTCTGCCAAAAGCGAGAAGTAAACACCGAACCTCTATCTGATACAATGGACACAGGTACTCCATGAAGGCACATAATATGCTTCACATACAACTTCGCCAATCTAGCAACTGAATATGTGGCTTTCACAGGCAAGAAATGTGCAGACTTTGTCAACCTGTCTACAATCACCCAGATGGAGTCGTATCCATCCTTCGAACGAGGTAAACCGACCATAAAATCCATAGCTATCCTTTCCCACTTCCACTCGGGAATAGGAAGAGGCTGAAGCTTCCCAGAAGGCTTCTGATGTTCGGCTTTCACTTGCTGACACGTCAAGCACTTAGCAACATAATCAGCGACATCCTTCTTCAATCCATCCCTCCAGTATAGATCTCTGATACTGTGGTACATCTTAGTAACACCTGGATGAATGCTGTAGGCTGTAGAATGTGCTTCTTCTAAAATCTCTTCTCTCAAGTCATCCACGTCAGGAACACACAATCTACCACTGATCCACAACACACCATCATCATCGAGTGTGAAATCAGTGAACTTCCCTACTCTGACATTCTCTGCAAGCTCTTCCAGAATAGGATCTCGGCTCTGAGCTGCTTTAATCTTATCCCTCAGTACAGATCGTACTTTAAACCGAGCTAGCAGTCCACCTGATCTACTAATCTTCATCATCAGACCTTGATCCACCATCAAATGTAATTCCTGGATCAATGGTCTCCTCTCAACACCGATGTGAGCAAGACTACCTGAGGACTTCCTACTCAAGGCATCTGCTACAACATTAGCTTTACCCGGATGGTAAAGAATCTCGCAATCATAATCCTTCAACAGTTCCAACCATCTTCTCTGCCTCAAATTCAAATCTCGCTGCTGGAAAATGTACTTAAGGCTCTTGTGATCAGTAAATATCTCACAAGTCACCCTGTACAAATAATGTCTCCAAATCTTCAAAGCAAAGATCACTGCAGCCATCTCAAGATCATGTGTGGGATAGTTCTGCTCATGCTTCTTCAACTACCTCAAAGCATAGGCTATCACCCTTCCATTCTGCATCAACACACAACCAAGACCAATTCTAGAGGCATCACAGTAAACTGTGAACTTATCCACACCATTAGGCAAAGCTAATACTGGCGCTGTGGTCAACTTCTCCTTCAATAACTGAAAACTATTCTCACAAGCTTCTGACCACTCAAATCTAACATTCTTCTGAGTCAAGTGAGTCATAGGGGCTGCAATCCTGGAAAAATCCTGCACAAACCGCCTATAATACCTGGCTAAACCTAGAAAACTCCGAATCTCCGTAATAGAAGTAGGTCTAGGCCACTCAGATACTGCCTCAATCTTCTGTGGATCAACCTGAATACCTTCTTTAGACACTACGTGTCCAAGAAAAGAAACACTCTCCATCCAGAAATCACACTTCGAGAATTTAGCATAAAGCTGATGATCTCTCAGTGTCTGTAGTACAATCCTCAAGTGATATACGTGCTCTTCCATACTTCTCGAATATACCAGTATATCATCAATGAAGACTACTACAAATTGATCCACATACGGTCTGAATACTCTGTTCATCAAGTCCATAAAAGCTGCTGGTGCATTAGTCAAACCAAAAGACATCACCAGAAACTCATAATGGCCATATCGAGTGCGGAACGCTGTCTTAGGAACATCGACCTCACTAATCCGCAACTGATGATAACCCGACCTCAAGTCGACCTTAGAAAAGAACTGTGCACCCTGTAACTGATCAAAAAAATCATCTATCCTTGGGAGAGGATACTTGTTCTTCACTGTTACCTTATTCTACTCTCTGTAGTCAATGCACAGTCTCAGGGTACCATCCTTCTTCTTCACAAACAGGACTGGTGCACCCCAAGGAGAAACACTAGGTCTGGTAAAACCTTTATCCAACAACTCTTGCAACTGCTCTGTAATATCCCGTGTTTTTTTTAAAATATTTTTACACTGTACCGGGATATACAGTGTCAATAATTTTTATGCAATATACGATATTTTTATGAGTTGATATGTATTTTAAACCTATTTTAATTACTGTCTATTATTTTCAGTATTTTACGTAAAATTTTCCCGGGACTTTCATTTTCGGGGAAATTTCCACGTAAACAATGTATTATTAATTATTTTAAATGTATTTACGGGTTTGCATGAACTCATACATATTTTTAAATTATTAAATAAAGCCTGTGTGTGTATATTTATTTAATTAGGGTTTATTATTACCCTAATATTTTATTATTTATTTATTATTATTTGATTATTTTATTTATTATTAAATTATTAAAATTTATTATTTTATTATTATTTATTTATTAATATTTAATTATTTTAATTTATTTTCTTTTTTTTTCTTTTTTTCTTTTCCTTTTTCTTTCTTTTTCTTTTTCTTTCTCTTTCCTTTTTCTTTCTTTTTCTTTTTCTTCTTCTTCTTCTTTCTCTCCCCGCGGGCGCCGACCACCACTATTCTTCACCGCCGTTTCTCCCCTCCTCCGGCCACCGTTTTCGACACCGCTGGTCTCTATCTTCTCCTTGAGCTCCGGTGAGTGTTATTCTAGCTTTGGTTTGAGCTAAAATGGTCTAGAATTGCTTAGGTTTCGATTTGAAGTTTTCGGCCTCTTTTGGTTTTCGATTTTTTTGAGCTTCGATTTGGATGATTCATGGAAACTTCCTTCACAAATGTTGTTCCTGGTAGCTTAATCTTCATGTATGAATTTTTACAGAATTTTTGGAGGTTGTTTGGATTTTTGGGTATTTTTGAATATTTTAATATTATTTTCTAATTTTCGGAAATTAATTATTTAAATTATGAAATTGGAGTTTATGGTTGAATTAGGTGTTGAAATGAATTATAGGAATTTATTTGGAATTTTTATGAATTTCCAAGTATTTATTTTTAATTATTGAAGTTTATGTGATTTTGTAAAATTAAGTTAATTGTGTTTTTATTTGAATTTAATTGGTTAATTGAGTTTAATTATTGATATTATTGATAAATATGTTGAGAAAATTAACTTTGGATAATTGTATGATTTTTGGTGAATTTTTGAAGTAATTTAAGTATATTTATATATATAGGGGTATTTTGGTAATTTTACCCTAAATTGTCTAAAAATGTAATTTAATTGGTTTTAATAGTTATTTAAGGTATAAAAATGATTTCTACAAAATATTTGGTATTTTTAACTAATTAAAACTATTTTTCGGGAATTATTTTCAATTATATATATAATATACGGTTTTTCAAATAAAATGAGTTTTAATCGGTTTTTACAGTGTTTCAAGATTTATTATGTAATTTCTACGTATGAAATGTATTTTTATGATTTAAGGATATTTTTGGTATATTTGAATATATATTCTGTGTTTGTGGACCCCGGTCGACAGATTGTAGTCTGGAGTCCGACCGAGGGGTTGTGATTAATTGTGGTGTTTATTTTTGAAGTGTATTTTCTTTGCAGGGTCGGCTCTACTCTTTTGAGTAGAGAGATGTCCGTTTTACAGGGGAGGTTCTGCCGGATTTCTGGTAGAATTCTCGTAAAACGTGATATCCAGTCGAACCCTAATTCTGTTTCTGTATTTGAATACTCTAGATTGAATTCTAGGATTTCTGTTAGGGTTATTCTGATGTCGATTAATTATTTCTTGTTTAGTTGCGCCGAGACCGAGGGTTAGTGGATCAGGCCCGTCGGACCTGTCTCGTGGAGCGCATTAGGTGAGTTACTATATTATATATATATGCTTAGGATGCATGATTTAGAAAATGCATGTTTTATTTTGACTAAATATGCATAAATAATATGATTTATATTCAAGTATATTTTTGGTATATAATAAATTATATACATGTTTTATTAATAAAATATATTTAAAATGTTTTTAAATATATTTTTAGTTTAATTCATGATTTGATTGGATTTATTTGACATATATATACTCAAAATATACCTGGTTTACGTTTGGTATATTTTTTCGGTATATATGGTTTATATTGCTATTTCATTTATATCCATGCATCATTTATTTTTGTGAATGAATGTTTTATAATTAAGAATGAAGGATATCAATAGAACATGCTACCTAGTGGGCAGCACTAGGACCGAGTACGTACCGGTACGCTTATAGCTTTAGGCTATATTACTAACTATTTGTGGATATTGATTTGATTATGATTATTGATATATGTGAGATGTGGCTTGTGGGTGTGATTGCTGGAGCTCGGTTGACCAAGTGTCTCGGGGCCAATCACACTGGCAGTCAGACTGCTGGAGCTCAGTTGACTTAGTGTCTCGGGGCCAGTCTACTGTCCATATGGATTAAGTGGATATATTTGGAATCAGTGAGCCTGTATGGCTAGAGTGTTGTTTAACACTATTATTCTGAGGTTGCGATATTCTAGGGTTCTATGTGATCCTTCATAAAAGATGATTTTCAGATAAAATATATAAAATGATTTTTCTGCATCTGTATGAATTTGCCTGTATATATACATATTACTCAGATATTGTTGACTGTATGCATTATCACTTAGAGTGTATGTATATATATTATAGTAATTCACTCAGTGAGGTCTGACTCCCCTCCGTTGACTATTTTTCAGGAGAGTCAACTTCCTCAGACCTCAGTAGCAGGTCGATACGCCGGATTTCTTCCGCCCCGGCTTCTTTATGTAAATTGTTTACTTGAGTCTTATTTATTTTATCTAGACACTGCAGTAGTTGTGAATTAAAGTATTGGATTTCATGTACTTTATTTTAAAGAGATGTATTATATTGAAACTGGATTTGTATTAAAGATTATATATATGTGATGAGATGAGTTTTGAATTTAATCCAGTTGATATGGATGATATTATACTATTATGATTTTTATTTTCCGCTGCATATTATACTGTACTGTTATTATGGCATGCTTTATTTTATTTTTAGGCTTGCTACGGGTTCCGGATTCGAAAGAATTCCCGTTCCCTAGCGCCGATCATGGCCCCTATTTTGGGTCGTGACAAAGTTGGTATCAGAGCGAAGTTGGTATCAGAGCGAAGTTCGTATCAGAGTGGAGTTCTGTGTCAGGGCTTAGTTTTGTGAGTTGTGGCCCTAGTTTTAAAGTTGTGTTTTCTGTTGGACTACTGCAGTGTATTAGGTTCGAGTATGTCTTGATGAGTATTCCTTGCTGTAGTTTTCAGCGTTATTCCTCCGTTGTCTGTTTTGTCTGAATTTTTTCGTTTGTCTTTTCTGAATGAGGAGGCGAGCGCGTGTCGCTCCACCGGTCGTTGAGGCCGAGGATGATGAGTCTTTTCAGGACAAGGTTTTACCTCCTGAGCCGCCAGTTAGACGTAGAGGTCGTGGCAGGGGTAGACCTCGAGGAGCGGCAAGTCACCGTAGGCAGAGAGAGTTACAGGACGAGGAGCCTGTTGAGCCTGAGTTTGATGTTCCTGTTCCTCCAGTTGTTCAGCCTGTTCAGCCTGCCTATCAGCAGGGTATGTCTGACCCTGAGGCAGCTTTGTTCTATGCCAGAGTTGGCAGGATTGCTTTTGATGGTACTTCTGATCCTTTAGATTTTCTACATGCGATTGAGACTAGGACTCGGACTGCTCATACCGAGTACCAGCGGATCACGATCGTTGAGTTGTCTGTCGAGGGACCAGCTCTAGATTGGTTCATTCAGATGATCCAGCCCTATATGATGACGATGACATGGGCTCAGTTTCGAGAGCGATTCATGAGGAGATTTTGTCCAGAGCCTCTTCGTTTGAGCTATCGTCTCCGTTTGACTAGTATTTCTCGTGGAGATCGATCAGTAGAGGAGTATACCCGAGAGTTTCTTCGTCTAGGTAGATATGTTGAGGATCTTATGCGAGATCAGTATTTCGCTGTTACTACCTATGTTACTGGTTTGGGTTCAGCTTTTGCTGGTATGCCTACAGCAGGTCTTACTCTCGAGTCTGTGATTGAGCTAGCTAAGGAGATTGAGCTGAGATTAGTTAGGCAGGGAGCGATGCCTGATTATTACCAGTTAGGAGTTCAGTCGAGTGGATTGCAGGCTACTCCATATTCGAGTTTTCATGTTGGTTCGAGTAGTCAGCAGCGAGGTCCGACTCAGCAAAGTCAGAGACAGCAGCAGCGAGTGCATCGGAGCAGTAGACATGGCCGTGGAGGTCAGCGTAGATCGTTCAGATTTGGGTCAGGTGCTTCGAGCAGTAGCAGTGGTCGTAGTTCTGGATCAGCGGCCAGTGTTTGTCAGACTTGTGGTAGAGTCCATCAGGACCGTGTTATCTGACACCACTGACATGTTTTAGATGCGGACAGACAGGACATTTTGCCAGATCGTGTCCTTATTCCGGGTATCAGCAGTAGCAGATTCCGCGATTCCCACAGCAGTCGATTGCTAGTGCAGCACCCGTGCCATTTCAGTTACCACCAGCCCAGCATCAGAGTTCCACTCAGTTTGTTCCACAGCAGAGTCGTGGTAGAGGTATTAGAGGAGGTGCCAGAGGTGTTGGCCAGGCTTCTACCAGTCAGCAGGGAGGTCGAGGTCAGGCCAGAGTTTTTCATCTGACTCAGCAGGATGCTCAGGCATCTAATGCAGTCGTGGCAGGTATTGTTTCTGTTTGTTACCTGGATGCATGGGTTTTGTTTGATCTGGGTGCCACGCATTCGTTTGTTTCTCCTATTTTTGCTTCTAAATCTTGTTGGCAAGCTTCGAGGATGGCTTTTCCTTTGTCTGTTGCCACTCCTCTGAGCGATTCTTTGGATGCCGATATTGTTCTTTCTGGTTGTCCAGTTCTCGTGGGAGATAGAGAATTACTCGCTGATTTGATTTTGTTGGATGTGATGGAGTTCGATGTTATTTTGGGAATGGATTGGCTATCTCAGCACTTCGCCGTGGTTGATTGCAGGAATAAGGAGGTGACTTTTAGAATTCCTGGTGAAGTAGAATTTAAGTTTGTTGGTGATAGGAGTTCAGCACCTCAGAATCTTATTTCTGCTATTTCAGTTAGGAAGTTGTTGAGGAAAGGTTGTCAGGGGTTTTTGACATTGGTCAGGGATACGTCAGTGGAGAAGTTGTCACTCACAGATGTTCGGTTGCTTGTGAGTTTCCTGATGTTTTTCCGAGGAGTTGCCAGGTTTACCACCTCATAGAGAGATTGAGTTCTGTATAGATGTGGTCCCAGGTACTACTCCTATATCTATGCCACCCTATCGTATGGCTCCTGCAGAGTTGAGAGAGTTGAAGGAGCAGTTGCAAGAGTTGTTGGATAAGGGTTTCATTAGACTAGTGTTTCTCCTTGGGGTGCACCAGTCCTGTTTGTGAAGAAGAAGGATGGTACCCTGAGACTGTGCATTGACTACAGAGAGTTGAATAAGGTGACGGTGAAGAACAAGTATCCTCTCCCGAGGATAGATGATTTGTTTGATCAGCTACAGGGTGCACAGTTCTTTTCTAAGGTTGACTTGAGGTCAGGTTATCATCAGCAGCGGATTAGTGAATCTGATATTCCTAAGACAGCGTTCCGCACTCGATATGGTCATTATGAGTTTCTGGTGATGTCTTTTGGTTTGACTAATGCACCAGCAGCTTTTATGGACCTGATGAACAGAGTATTCAGACCGTATGTGGATCAGTTTGTGGTAGTCTTCATTGATGATATACTGGTATATTCGAGGAGTATGGAAGAGCACGTATATCACTTGAGGATTGTACTACAGACACTGAGAGATCATCAGCTTTATGCTAAATTCTCGAAGTGTGATTTTTGGATGGAGAGTGTTTCTTTTCTTGGACACGTAGTGTCTAAAGAAGGTATTCAGGTTGATCCACAGAAGGTTGAGGCAGTATTTGAGTGGCCTAGACCTACTTCTGTTACGGAGATTCGGAGTTTTCTGGGTTTAGCTGGGTATTATAGGCGGTTTGTGCAGGATTTTTCCAGGATTACAGCCCCTATGACTCGCTTGACTCAGAAGAATGTTAGATTCGAGTGGTCAGAAGCTTGTGAGAACAGTTTTCAGTTGTTGAAGGAGAAGTTGACCACAGCGCCAGTATTAGCTTTGCCTAATAGTGTGGATAAGTTCACAGTTTACTGTGATGCCTCTAGAATTGGTTTTGGTTGTGTGTTGATGCAGAATGGAAGGGTGATAGCCTATGCTTCGAGGCAGTTGAAGAAGCATGAGCAGAACTATCCCACACATGATCTAGAGATGGCTGCAGTAATCTTTGCTTTGAAGATTTGGAGACATTATCTGTACGGGGTGACTTGTGAGATATTTACTGATCACAAGAGCCTTAAGTACATTTTCCAGCAGCGAGATTTGAATTTGAGGCAGAGAAGATGGTTGGAACTGTTGAAGGATTATGATTGCGAGATTCTTTACCATCCGGGTAAAGCTAATGTTGTAGCAGATACCTTGAGTAGGAAGTCTTCAGGTAGTCTTGCTCACATTGGTGTTGAGAGGAGACCATTGATCCAGGAATTGCATCTGATGGTGGATCAAGGTCTGATGATGAAGATTAGTAGATCAGGTGGACTGTTAGCTCAGTTTAAAGTACGATCTGTGCTAAGGGATAGGATTAAAGCAGCTCAGAGCCGAGATCCTATTCTGGAAGAGCTTGCAGAGAATGTCAGAGCAGGGAAGTTCACTGATTTCACACTCGATGATGATGGTGTGTTGTGGATCAGTGGTAGATTGTGTGTTCCAGATGTGGATGACTTGAGAGAGGAGATTTTAGAGGAAGCACATTCTACGGCTTACAGCGTTCATCCAGGTGTTACTAAGATGTACCACAGTATTAGAGATCTATACTGGTGGGATGGATTGAGGAAGGATGTTGCTGAATGTGTTGCTAAGTGCTTGACGTGTCAGCAAGTGAAAGCCGAACATCAGAAGCCTTCTGGGAAGCTTCAGCCTCTTCCTATTCCCGAGTGGAAATGGGAAAGGATAGCTATGGATTTTGTGGTCGGTTTACCTCGTTCGAAGGATGGATACGATTCCATTTGGGTGATTGTAGACAGATTGACGAAGTCTGCACATTTCTTGCCTGTGAAAGCCACATATTCAGTTGCTAGATTGGCGAACTTGTACGTGAAGCATATTGTATGCCTTCATGGAGTACCTGTGTCCATTGTGTCAGACAGAGGTTTGGTGTTTACTTCTCATTTTTGGCAGAAGTTGCAGGAAGCGATGGGCACTAGGTTGGATTTCAGTACTGGTTTTCATCCTCAGACAGATGGTCAGTCTGAGAGGACGATCCAGACACTGGAAGATATGTTGAGGATGTGTGTCATGGATTTGGGAGGTAGCTGGGATGATCATTTGTCGCTTGTGGAGTTTGCATATAATAACAGCTACCATAGCAGTATTGGCATGGCACCATATGAGGCGTTGTATGGAAGGAAGTGTAGATCCCCGTTGAGTTGGGATGAGATTGGTGAGAGAGCTTTGACTGGACCAGAGATGGTTCAAGATGCTGCAGAGAAAGTCGCCGTGATCAAGCGTAGATTAGAGACTGCAGTAAGCAGACAGAAGAGTTATGCGGATCCTAGGCGCAGAGATGTGGAGTTTCAGGTTGGAGATTTCATTTTTCTGAAAGTATCTTCGATGAAGGGTGTGATGAGATTTGGCAGGAAGGGTAAGTTAGCACCGAGATACATTGGACCGTTTGAGATTCTGGAGAGAATTGGCACTGTTGCATATCGGTTGGATTTGCCTCCGAGTATGTCACAAGTGCATCCAGTATTTCATATCTCGATGTTGAGGAAGTATATCTCAGATCCTTCGCATGTGTTGCAACCTGACAGTGTGGAAGTGAGTGAAGATTTGACGTTTGTGGAAGAACCTGTGGCGATCGTAGATTTTCAAGTTCGACAGTTGCGATCGAAGCAGATTCCAATGGTCAAGGTTTTGTGGCGTAGCGACAGAGTTGAAGAGCATACGTGGGAGACTGAAGCTGAGATGCGAGCTTCTTACCCGTATCTCTTTCCTTCCTGATTCTGTAATTTTGTTTTTAGAATTCGGGGACGAATTCTTGTAAGGGGGGAAGACTGTAATATCCCGTGTTTTTTTAAAAATATTTTTACACTGTACCGGGATATACAGTGTCAATAATTTTTATGCAATATACGATATTTTTATGAGTTGATATGTATTTTAAACCTATTTTAATTACTGTCTATTATTTTCAGTATTTTACGTAAAATTTTCCCGGGACTTTCATTTTCGGGGAAATTTCCACGTAAACAATGTATTATTAATTATTTTAAATGTATTTACGGGTTTGCATGAACTCATACATATTTTTAAATTATTAAATAAAGCCTGTGTGTGTATATTTATTTAATTAGGGTTTATTATTACCCTAATATTTTATTATTTATTTATTATTATTTGATTATTTTATTTATTATTAAATTATTAAAATTTATTATTTTATTATTATTTATTTATTAATATTTAATTATTTTAATTTATTTTCTTTTTTTTTTTCTTTTTTTTCTTTTCCTTTTTCTTTCTTTTTCTTTTTCTTTCTCTTTCCTTTTTCTTTCTTTTTTTTTTCTTCTTCTTCTTCTTTCTCTCCCGCGGGCACCGTCCACCACTATTCTTCACCGCCGTTTCTCCCTCGTCTGGCCACCGTTTTTGACACCGCCGGTCTCTATCTTCTCCTTGAGCTCCGGTGAGTGTTATTCTAGCTTTGGTTTGAGCTAAAATGGTCTAGAATTGCTTAGGTTTCGATTTGAAGTTTTCGGCCTCTTTTGGTTTTCGATTTTTTTGAGCTTCGATTTGGATGATTCATGGAAACTTCCTTCACAAATGTTGTTCCTGGTAGCTTAATCTTCATGTATGAATTTTTACAGAATTTTTGGAGGTTGTTTGGATTTTTGGGTATTTTTGAATATTTTAATATTATTTTCTAATTTTCGGAAATTAATTATTTAAATTATGAAATTGGAGTTTATGGTTGAATTAGGTGTTGAAATGAATTATAGGAATTTATTTGGAATTTTTATGAATTTCCAAGTATTTATTTTTAATTATTGAAGTTTATGTGATTTTGTAAAATTAAGTTAATTGTGTTTTTATTTGAATTTAATTGGTTAATTGAGTTTAATTATTGATATTATTGATAAATATGTTGAGAAAATTAATTTTGGATAATTGTATGATTTTTGGTGAATTTTTGAAGTAATTTAAGTATATTTATATATATAGGGGTATTTTGGTAATTTTACCCTAAATTGTCTAAAAATGTAATTTAATTGGTTTTAATAGTTATTTAAGGTATAAAAATGATTTCTACAAAATATTTGGTATTTTTAACTAATTAAAACTATTTTTCGGGAATTATTTTCAATTATATATATAATATACGGTTTTTCAAATAAAATGAGTTTTAATCGGTTTTTACAGTGTTTCAAGATTTATTATGTAATTTCTACGTATGAAATGTATTTTTATGATTTAAGGATATTTTTGGTATATTTGAATATATATTCTGTGTTTGTGGACCCCGGTCGACAGATTGTAGTCTGGAGTCCGACCGAGGGGTTGTGATTGATTGTGGTGTTTATTTTGAAGTGTATTTTCTTTGCAGGGTCGGCTCTACTCTTTTGAGTAGAGAGATGTCCGTTTTACAGGGGAGGTTCTACCGGATTTTCGGTAGAATTCTCGTAAAACGTGATATCCAGTCGAACCCTAATTCTGTTTCTATATTTGAATACTCTAGATTGAATTCTAGGATTTCTGTTAGGGTTATTCTGATGTCGATTAATTATTTCTTGTTTAGTTGCGCCGAGACCGAGGGTTAGTGGACCAGGCCCGTCGGACCTGTCTCGTGGAGCGCATTAGGTGAGTTACTATATTATATATATATGCTTAGGATGCATGATTTAGAAAATGCATGTTTTATTTTGACTAAATATGCATAAATAATATGATTTATATTCAAGTATATTTTTGGTATATAATAAATTATATACATGTTTTATTAATAAAATATATTTAAAATGTTTTTAAATATATTTTTAGTTTAATTCATGATTTGATTGGATTTATTTGACATATATATACTCAAAATATACCTGGTTTACGTTTGGTATATTTTCGGTATATATATGGTTTATATTGCTATTTCATTTATATCCATGCATCATTTATTTTTGTGAATGAATGTTTTATAATTAAGAATGAAGGATATCAATAGAACGTGCTACCTAGTGGGCAGCACTAGGACCGAGTACGTACCGGTACGCCTATAGCTTTAGGCTATATTACTAACTATTTGTGGATATTGATTTGATTATGATTATTGATATATGTGAGATGTGGTTTGTGGGTGTGATTGCTGGAGCTCGGTTGACCAAGTGTCTCGGGGCCAATCACACTGGCAGTTAGACTGCTGGAGCTCGGTTGACTTAGTGTCTCGGGGCCAGTCTACTGTCCATATGGATTAAGTGGATATATTTGGAATCAGTGAGCCTGTATGGCTAGAGTGTTGTTTAACACTATTATTCTGAGGTTGCGATATTCTAGGGTTCTATGTGATCCTTCATAAAAGATGATTTTCAGATAAAATATATAAAATGATTTTTCTGCATCTATATGAATTTGCCTGTATATATACATATTACTCAGATACTGTTGACTGTATGCATTATCACTTAGAGTGTATGTATATATATTATAGTAATTCACTCAGTGAGGTCTGACTCCCCTCCGTTGACTATTTTTCAGGAGAGTCAACTTCCTCAGACCTCAGTAGCAGGTCAATACGCCGGATTTCTTCCGCCCCGGCTTCTTTATGTAAATTGTTTACTTGAGTCTTATTTATTTTATCTAGACACTGCAGTAGTTGTGAATTAAAGTATTGGATTTCATGTACTTTATTTTAAAGAGATGTATTATATTGAAACTGGATTTGTATTAAAGATTATATATATGTGATGAGATGAGTTTTGAATTTAATCCAGTTGATATGGATGATATTATAATATTATGATTTTTATTTTCCGCTGCATATTATACTGTTACTGTTATTATGGCATGCTTTATTTTATTTTTAGGCTTGCTACGGGTTCCGGATTCGAAAGAATTCCCGTTCCCTAGCGCCGGTCATGGCCCCTGTTTTGGGTCGTGACATGCTCCTTCAACTCTCTCAACTCTGCAGGAGCCATACGATAGGGTGGCATAGATATAGGAGTAGTACCTGGAACCACATCTGTACAGAACTCAATCTCTCTGTGAGGTGGTAAACCTGGCAACTCCTCGGGAAAAACATCAGGAAACTCACAAGCAACAGGAACATCTGTGAGTGACAACTTCTCCACTGACGTATCCCTGACCAATGCCAAAAACCCCTGACAACCTTTCTTCAACCACTTCCTAGCTGTAATAGCTGAAATAAGATTCTAAGGTGCTGAACTCCTATCACCAACAAACTTAAACTCTACTTCATCAGGAATTCTAAAAGTCACCTCCTTATTCCTGCAATCTACCACGACATAGTGCTGAGATAACCAATCCATTCCCAAAATAACATCAAACTCCATCACATCCAATAAAATCAAATCAGCGGGTAATTCTCTATCTCCCACGAGAACTAGACAACCAGAAAGAACAATATCGGCGTCCAAAGAATCACTCAGAGGAGTGGCAACAGACAAAGGAAAAGCCATCCTCGAAGCTTGCCAACAAGATTTAGAAGCAAAAATAGGAGAAACAAATGAATGTGTGGCACCCGGATCAAACAAAACCCAAGCATCCAGGTAACAAACAGAAACAATACCTGCCACGACTGCATTAGATGCCTGAGCATCCTGCTGAGTCAGATGGAAGACTCTGGCCTGACCTCGACCTCCCTGCTGACTGGTAGAAGCCTGGCCAACACCTCTGGCACCTCCTCTAGTACCTCTACCATGACTCTGATGTGGAACAAACTGAGTGGAACTCTGATGCTGGGCTGGTGGTAACTGAAATAGCACGGGTGCTGCACTAGCAATCAACTGCTGTGGGAATCATGGAATCTGCTGCTGCTGATACCCAGAATAAGGACACGATCTGGCAAAATGTCATGTCTGCCCGCATCTGAAGCATGTCAGTGGTGTCAGATAACACGGTCCCTAATGGACTCTACCACAAGTCTGACAAACACTGGCCGCTGATCCAGAACTACGACCACTGTTGCTGCTCGAAGCACCTGACCCAAATCTGAACGATCTACGCTGACCTCCACGGCCATGTCTACTGCTCCGATGCACTCGCTGCTGCTGTCTCTGACTCTGCTGAGTCGAACCTCGCTGCTGACTACTCGAACCAACATGAAAACTCGAATATGGAGTAGCCTGCGATCCACTCGACTGAACTCCCAACTGGTAATAATCAGGCATCGCTCCCTGCCTAACTAACCTCAGCTCAATCTCCTTAGCTAACTCAATCACGGACTCCAGAGTAAGACCTGCTGTAGGCATACCAGCAAAAGCTGAACCCAAACCAGTAACATATGTAGTGACTGCGAAATACTGATCTCGCATCAGATCCTCAGCATATCTACCCAGACGAAGAAACTCTCGGGTATACTCCTCTACAGATCGATCTCCACGAGAAATACTAGTCAATCGAAGACGATAACTCAAACGAAGAGGCTCTGGACAAAATCTCCTCATGAACCGCTCTCGAAACTGAGCCCATGTCATCGTCATCATATAGGGCTGGATCATCTGAATGAACCAATCTAAGGCTGGTCCCTCGACAGACAACTCAACGACCATGATCCGCTGGTACTCGGTATGAGCAGTCCGAGTCCTAGTCTCAATCGCATGCAGAAAATCTAACGGATCGGAAGTACCATCAAAAGCAATCCTGCCAACTCGGGCATAGAATAAAGCTGCCTCAGGGTCAGACATACCCTGCTGATAGGCAGACTGAAAAACTGGAGGAACAGGAATATCAAACTCAGGCTCAACAGGCTCCTCGTCTTGTAACTCTCTCTGCCTACGGCGACCTGTCGCTCCTCGAGGTCTACCTCTGCCACGACCTCTACGTCTAACTGGCTGCTCAGGAGGTAAAACCTCATCCTGAAAAGACTCATCATCCTCGGCCTCAACGACCGGTGGAGCGACACGCGCTCGCCTCCTCATTCTGAAAAGACAAACGGAAAGATTCAGACAAAACAGACAACGGAGGAATAACGCTGAAAACTATAACAAGGAATACTCATCAAGACATACTCGAACCTAATACACTACAGTAGTCCAACCGAAAACACAACTTTAAAACTAGGGCCACAATTCACATAACTAAGCCCTGACACAGAACTTTGCTCTGATACCAACTTTGTCACGACCCAAAACAGGGGCCATGACCGGCGCTAGGGAATGGGAATTCTTTCGAATTTGGAACCCGTAGCAAGTCTAAAAATAAAATAAATCATGCCATAATAACAGTAACAATATAATATGTAGTGGAAATAAAAAAAAAATCATAATATCATAATATTATCCACATCAACTGGATTTAAATCAAAATCTCATCACATATATAAAATTCCTTTAATACAAATCCAGTTTCAATATAATACATCTCTTTAAAATAAAATACATGAAATCCAATACTTTAATTCACAACTACTGCAGTGTCTAGATAAAATAAATAAGACACAAGTAGATAATTTACATAAAGAAGCCGGGGCGGAAGAAATCCGGCGTATCGACTTGCTACTGAGGTCTGAGGAAGTTGACTCTCCTGAAAAATAGTCAACGGAGGGGAGTCAGACCTCACTGAGTGAATTACTATAATATATATACATACACACTAAGTGATAATGCATACAGTCAACAGTATATATAATATGTATATATACAGGCAATTACACACAGATGCAATAAAATCATTTTTATATATTTTATCTGAAAATCATCTTTTATGAAGGATCACATAGAACCCTAGAATATCGCAACCTCAGAAAATAGTGTTAAACAACACTCAAGCCATACAGGCTCACTTATTCCAAATATATCCACTTAATCCATATGGACAGTAGACTGGCCCCGAGACACTAAGTCAACCGAGCTCCAACAGTCTGACTGCCAGTGTGATTGGCCCCGAGACACTTGGTCAACCGAGCTCCAGCAATCACACCCAAACCATATCTCACATATCAATAATCACATTAAATCAATATCCACAAATAAGTTAGTAATATAGCCTAAAGCTATAGGCGTACCGGTACGTACTCGGTCCTAGTGCTGCCCACTAAGTAGCACGTTCTATCGATATCCTTCATTAATAATATAAATCATTCATTCACAATAAATGATGCATGAATTTAAATGAAATAGCAATATAAACCATATATATATACCGGAAATATACCAAAAGTAAACTAGGTATATTTTGAGTATATATATATCATATACATTCAATCAAATTATAAATTAAGCTGGAAATATATTTAAAAACATTTTAAATATATTTTATTCACAAAATATGCATATAATTTAGTATATACCAAAAATAAACCAAAAATATACTTAATGTAAACTTAAGAAATAATCAAATTATTTATGCATATTTAATCAACATAAAACATGCATTTTTAAATCATGCATCCTAAGCATATATATATAGTATAGTAACTCACCTAATGCGCTCCACGAGACGGGTCCGACGGGCCTGGTCCACTAGCCCTCGGTCTCGGCGCAACTAAACAAGCAATAAATAATCGACATCAGAATAAACCCTAACAGAAATCCTAGAATTCAATCTAGAGTATTTAACACAAAATCAGAAATTAGGGTTCGACTGGACATCACGTTTTACGAGAATTCTACCAAAAATCCGGCAGAACCTCCCCTGTAAAATGGACATCTCTCTACTCAAAAGAGTAGAGCCGACCCTGCAAAGAAATACACATCGAAAAATAGGCTCAACACAATCAAAATCCCACGGTCGGACTCCAAACTACAGTCCACCGACCGGGGTCCACAAACACAAAACATATTCCAGATATACCAAAAATATCCTTAAAACCTAGAAATACATTTTATAAGTAGAAATTACATAATTAACCTTGAAACACTGTAAAAACCGATTAAAACTCATTTTATTAGAAAAACCGTATATTATATATAATTGAAAATAATTCACGAAAAATAGTTTTAATTAGTTAAAAATACCAAATATTTTGTAGAAATCATTTTTATACCTTAAATAACTAATAAAACCAATTAAATTACATTTTTAGACAATTTAGGGTAAAATTACCAAAATACCCCTATATATATAAATATACTTAAATTACTTCAAAAATTCACCAAAAATCATACAATTATCCAAAATTAATTTTCTCAACATATTTATCAATAATGTCAATAATTAAACTCAATTAACCAATTAAATTCAATTTAAAACACAATTAACCTAATTTCTCAAAATCACATAAACTTCAATAATTCAAAATAAATGCTTAGAAATTCATAAAAATTCCAAATAAATTCCTATAATTCATTTCATCACCTAATTCAACCATAAACTCCAATTTCATAATTTAAATAATTAATTTCCGAAAATTAGAAAATAATATTAAAATATTCAAAAATACCCAAAAATCCAAAAAATCTCCAAAAATTCTACAAAAATTCACACATGTAGATTAAGCTACTAGGAACAACATTTGTGAAGGGAGTTTAAATGAATCATCCAATTCGAAGCTCAAAAAAATCAAAAACCCTAATGTGACCGAATTGGAAAAATTGAAACCTAAGCAAATCTAAACCATTTTAGCTCAAACCAAAGCTAGAATCACACTCACCGGAGCTCAAGGAGAAGAAAGAGACCGGCGGTGTCGAAAACGGTGACCAGAGGAGGGAGAAACGGCGAAGGGAAGATTTCGGGCAAAAGAGGAAGAATGGAGCTGCCGGCGCCGGGGAAAGGGGCTGGAGGCGGCGGAGGACGGCTGGGAACGACGGTGGAAAGCCGGGAGGCACACCGACGGTAGGTGGCCGGAGTTGCAGACGGTGAGGGATGGTGGTCGGGCGTCGGGCGCGGGAGGAAAGAAGAAGAAGAAGAAGAAAAAGAAAAAGAAAGAAAAAGGAAAGAAAAAGAAAGAAAAAGGAAAAAAAAAGAAAAAGAAAAAAAATAAAATAAAATAATTAAATATTAATAAAATATTAATAATAAAAAAATAAATTTTAATAATTTAATAATAAATAAAATAATTAAATAATAATAAATAAATAATACAATATTAGGGTTTTATGTATTAAACCCTAATTAAATAAATATACACACACGTAGGCTTTATTTAGTATTTTAAAATACGCATGAGTTCATACAAGTCCGAAAATATATTTAAAATAATTAATAATAAAATATTTACGTGAAAATTTCCCCGAAAATGCAAGTCTCGGGAAAATTTTACGTAAAACACTGAAAATAATACACAGTAATTAAAAATAGATTTTAAATACATATTAACTCGTAAAAATATCGCACATATATTCAAAATTTATTAACACTGCATATCCCGGTACAGTGTAAAAATATTCTTAAAAACACGGGATATTACAAAGGGTATTTTTGGTATTTCTAAAATTATTCTGTGATTGTGGACCCCGGTCGGTAGACTGTAGTTTTGAGTCCGACCGAGGGGTTGTGGATGAGTGGTTGAGCCTATTTTTTGAAGTGTGTTTCTTTGCAGGGTCGGCTCTACTCTTTGAGTAGAGAGATGTCCATTTTACAGGGGAGGTTCTGCCGAATTTTTGATAGAATTCTCGTAAAACATGATATCCGGTCGATCCCTAATTTTGATTCTGTGTTTAATATTCTAGATCGAGTTCTAGGATTTTCTGTTAGGTTTATTCTGATTTCTGTCATTATTGTTTGTTTAGTTGCACTGAGACCGAGGCCTAGTGGACCAAGCCCGTCGGACCCATCTCGAGGAGCGCACTAAGTGTGAGTTACTATTTTATATATATATGCTTTAGGATGCATGATTTTAGAATATATGTTTTATTTTGATTAAATATGCATAAATAACGTGATTAGTATTTAAGTATATATATGGTTTATTTTTAGTTTATTTTTGGTATATATTAAATTATATGCATGCTTATTACTAGTTGGGAGTTCAGTCGAGTGGATTGCAGGCTACTCCGTATTTTAGTTTTCACGTTGGTTTGAGTAGTCAGCAGCGAGGTCCGACTCAGCAGAGTCAGAGACAGCAGCAGTGAGTGCATCAGAGCAGTAGACATGGCCGTGGAGGTTAGCGTAGATCATTCAGATTTGGGTTAGGTGCTTCGAGCAGCAGCAGTGGTCGCAGTTCTGGATCAGCTGCCAGTGTTTGCCAGACTTGTGGTAGAGTCCATCAGGGACCGTGTTATCTGACACCACTGACATGCTTCAGATGCGGGCAGACATGACATTTTGCTAGATCGTGTCCTTACTCCGGGTATCAGCAGCCACAGATTTCATGATTTCCACAGCAGTCAATTGCTAGTGCTGCAACCGTGCCATTTCAGTTACCACTAGCTCAGCATCAAAGTTCCACTCAGCTTGTCCCACAGCAGAGTCGTGGTAGAGGTACTAGAGGAGGTGCCAGAGGTGTTAGCCAGGCTTCTACCAGTCAGCAGGGAGGTCGAGGTTAGGCCAGAGTCTTCCATCTCACTCAGCAGGATGCTCAAGCATCTAATGCAGTCGTGGCAGGTATTATTTCTGTTTGTTACCTGGATGCATGGGTTTTGTTTGATCCGGGTGCCACACATTCGTTTGTTTCTCCTGTTTTTGCTTCTAAATCTTATTGGCAAAATTTAAGGATGGCTTTTCCTTTGTCTGTTGTCACTTCTCTGAGCGATTCCTTGGACACCGATATTGTTCTTTCTGGTTGTCCAGTTCTCGTGGGAGATAGAGAATTACCCGCTGATTTGATCTTGTTGGATGTGATGGAGTTTGATGTTATTTTGAGAATGGATTGGTTATCTCAGCACTATGCCATGGTAGATTGCAGGAATAAAGAGGTGACTTTCAGAATTCCTGATGAAGAAGATTTTAAGTTTATGGGTGGTAGGAGTTTAGCACCTCAGAATCTTATTTCTGCTATTATGACAAGGAAGTTGTTGAAGAAAGGATGTCAGGGATATTTGGCATTGGTCAGGGATACTTCAGTGGAGAAGTTGTTACTCACAGATGTTCCTATTGCTTGTGAGTTTCCTGATGTTTTTCTCGAGGAGTTGCCAGGTTTACCACCTCACAGAGAGATTGAGTTTTGTATAGATGTGGTTCTAGGTACTACTCCTATATCTATGCCACCCTACAGAATGGCTCCTGTAGAGTTGAAAGAGTTGAAGGAGCAGTTGCAAGAGTTGTTGGATAAGGGTTTTATCAGACCCAATGTTTCTCCTTAGGGTACACCAGTCCTGTTTGTGAAGAAGAAGGATGGTACCCTGAGATTGTGCATTGACTATAGAGAGCTGAATAAGGTGACAGTAAAGAACAAGTATCCTCTCCCGAGGATAGATGATTTGTTTGATCAGCTACAGGGTGCATAATTCTTTTCTAAGGTTGATTTGAGGTTGGGTTATCATCAGCTGCGGATTAATGAAGCTGATATTCCTAAGACAGCATTCCGCACTAGATATGGCCATTATAAGTTTCTGGTGATGTCTTCTGGTTTGACTAATGCACCAGCAGCTTTTATGGATCTGATGAACAGGGTATTCAGACCATATGTGGATCAGTTTATGGTAGTCTTCATTGATGATATACTGGTATATTCGAGGAGTATGGAGGAGCATGTATATCATTTGAGGATTGTACTACAAACACTGAGAGATCATCAACTTTATGCTAAATTCTTGAAGTGTGATTTCTGGATGGAGAGTGTTTCTTTTCTTGGACACATAGTGTCTAAAGAAGGTATTCAGGTTGATCCACAGAAGATTGAAGCAGTGTCTGAGTGGCCTAGACCGACTTCTGTTACAGAGATTTGGAGTTTTCTGGGTTTAGCTAGGTATTATAGGCAGTTTGTGCAGGATTTTTCCAGAATTGCAGCCCCTATAACTCGCTTGACTCAGAAGAATGTTAGATTTGAGTGGTCAGAAGCTTGTGAGAATAGTTTCCAATTATTGAAGGAGAAGTTGACCACAGCGCCAGTGTTAGCTTTGCCAAATAGTATGGATAAGTTCACAGTTTATTTTGATGCCTCTTGAATTGGCCTTGGTTGTGTGTTGATGCAGAATGGAAGGGTGATAGCCTATGCTTCAAGGTAGTTGAAGAAGCATGAGCATAACTATCCCACACATGACCTTGAGATGGCTGCAGTGATCTTTGCTTTGAAGATCTGGAGACATTATCTGTATGGGGTGACTTGTGAGATATTTACTGATCACAAGAGCCTTAAGTACATTTTTCAGTAGAGAGATTTAAATCTAAGGCAGAGGAGATGGTTGGAGTTGTTGAAGGATTATGACTGTGAGATATTATATCATCCGGGTAAAGCTAATGTGGTAGCAGATGCCTTGAGTAGAAAGTCCTCAGGCAGTCTTGCTCACATCAGTGTTGAGAGGAGACCATTGATCCAGGAGTTGCATCTGTTGGTGGATCAAGGTCTGATGATAAAGATCAGTAGATCATGTGGACTACTAGCTCAATTTAAGGTGCGATCTGTATTGAGGGATAAGATTAAAGCAGTCAGAGTTGAGATCCTATTCTAGAAGAGCTTGCAAAGAATGTCAGAGCAGGGAAGTTCACTGATTTCACACTTGATGATGACGGTGTATTATGGATCAGTGGTAGATTGTGTGTTCCTGATGTGGATGATTTGAGAGAAAAGGTCCTAGAGGAAGCACATTCTACAGCCTATAGCGTACATCCAGGTGTTACTAAGATGTACCACAGTATCAGAGATTTATACTGGTGGGATGGATTGAAGAAGGATGTCACTGATTATGTTGCTAAGTGTCTGACGTGTCAGCAAGTGAAAGCTAAACATCATAAGCCTTCTGGGAAGCTTCAGCCTCTTCCTATTCCCGAGTGGAAGTGGGAAAGGATAGTTATGGATTTTATGGTAGGTTTACCTCGTTCGAAGGATGGATACGATTCCATCTGGGTGATTGTAGACAGATTGACAAAGTCTGCACATTTCCTACCGTTGAAAGCCACTTATTCTGTTGCCAGATTGGCGAAGCTGTATGTGAAACATATTATGTGCCTTCATGGAGTACCTGTGTCCATTGTGTCAGACAGAGGTTCAATGTTTACTTCTCATTTTTGGTAGAAGTTGTAGGAAGCGATGGGCACTAGGTTGGACTTCAGTACTGCTTTTCATCCTCAGACAGATGGTCAGTCTGAGAGGACGATCCAGACACTGGAAGATATGTTGAGGATGTGTGTCCTGGATTTGGGAGGTAGTTGGGATGATCATTTGCCACTCGTTGAGTTTGCATATAATAACAGCTACCATAGTAGTATCGGCATGGCACCATATGAGGCGTTGTACAGAAGGAAGTGTAGATCCCCTCTGAGTTGGGATGAGATTGGTGAGAGAGCTTTGACTGGACCTGAGATGGTTCAGGATGCTGCAGAGAAAGTCGCCGTGATTAAGCACAGATTAGAGACCGCAGTTAACAGGTAGAAGAGTTATACGGATCCTAGGCGCAGAGATGTGGAGTTTCAAGTTGGAGATTTTGTTTTTTTGAAAGTATCTCCGATGAAGGGTGTGATGAGATTTGGTAGGAAGGGTAAGTTGGCACCGAGATATCTTGGACCGTTTGAGATTCTGGAAAGAGTTGGCACTATTGCATATCGATTGGATTTGCCTCCGAGTATGTCATAGGTGCATCCGGTATTTCATATCTCGATGTTGAGGAAGTATATCTCAGACCCTTCACATGTGTTGCAGCCTGACAGTATAGAAGTGAGTGAAGATTTGACGTTTGTGGAAGAACCTGTGGCGATCGTTGATTATCAAGTTTGATAGTTGCGTTCGAAACAGATCCGATGGTCAAGGTTCTGTGGCGTAGCGATAGAGTCGAGGAGCATACGTGGGAGACTGAAGCTGAGATACGAGCTTCTTACCCATATCTCTTTCCTTCTTGATCCTGTTTTCTGGAATTCGGGGACGAATTCTTATAAGGGGGGAAGACTGTAATATCTCGTGTTTTTAAACATTTTTATACTGCATCGGGATATGCAGTGTTAATAATTTTTGTATATATATATTATGATCTTTTTACGAGTTGATGTGTATTTAAAACCTATTTTAATTATTGTGTATTATTTAAAGTCCATTACGTAAAATTTTTTCGGGACTTGCATTTTTTGGGAAATTTGCACGTAAATAATTTACTATTAATTATTTTAAATAGATTTACGAACTTGCATGAATTCATACGTATTTTTAAATTACTAAATAAAGCCTATGTGTGTATATATTTATTTAATTAGGGTTTAATTTATTACCCTAATATTTTATTATTTGTTTATTAATTTTATTGTTATTTAATTATTTTATTTTATTATTAAATTTTAAATTATTATAATAAGTGTGTGGTCTGTGATTTTTCTCAAATATTTTATTATTATTATTATTTTTCTTTTTCTTTTTTCTTTTCTTTTTCTTTTTCTTTTCTCTTTCTTTTCTTTTCTTTTTCTTTTCTTTTCTTCTTCTTCTTCGGTCTTCTTCTTCCTGAAATCGTCCTCTATCAACCCTCCTACTGCAAATCCTGACCACCTACCATCGGTGTGCCACCAGCAGCTCCGCCCTCCCCAGCCAGCTGCTCCGCCGCCCCTAGCTTCCTTCCCCGGCGCCGACTAGCTCCAATTCCACCATTTTTGGCCGAAACTTCCCTCCTTACCGTTCACCAACTTCCCGACCAAAAAATCTAGTGATTCCAGTGTCGTTGGACTCCCTAGCCTCCATAGAAGACGATTCCAAGCTTTGTTTAAGCTTAAAACTCGATTTGGTAAGGTTTTTCTCAATTATTCAATTCGGCCATCTTAGGGTTTTTGAATTTTTTTTTGAGCTTCAAATGGTTGATTCGTGAAAAGTCCCTTAACAAATGTTGTTCCCCTTATCTTAATCTATATGTATGAATTTTTATGGGATTTTTGGAGATTATTTTGATTTTTGGGTATTTTTGAATATTTTAATATTATTTTCTAATTTTCGGAATTTAATTAATTAAATTATGAAATTATATTTTATGATAAATATAGGTGTTTAAATGAATTATAGAAATTTATTTGGAATTTTTATGAATTTCTAAGTATTTATTTTGAATTATTTAGGTTTATGGAATTTTTGGAAAATTAGGTTAATTGTGTTTTTAATTGAAATTAATTGATAAATTGAATTTAATTATTGATATTATTGATAAATATGTTGATAAAAATTAATTTTTGGATAATTATACTATTTTTGGTGAATTTTTGAAGTAATTATAGTATATTTATATATATAGGGGTATTTTGGTAATTTTACCCTAAATTGACTAAAAATGTAATTTAATTGGTTTTAATAGTTATTTAAGGTATAAAAATGATTTCTACCAATTATTTAGTATTTTTAGCTAATTAAAACTATTTTTCGTGAATTATTTTTAATTATATATATAATATATGGTTTTACTAATAAAATGAGTTTTTATCGGTTTTTACTGTGTTTAAAGGTTAATTGTGTAATTTCTACATATGAAATGTATTTCTATGTTATAAGGGTATTTTTGGTATTTCTAAAATTATTATGTGATTATGGACCCCGGTCAGTAGACTGTAGTTTGGAGTCCGACCGAAGGGTTGTGGATGAGTGGTTGAGCCTGTTTTTCAAAGTGTGTTTCTTTGCAGGGTCAGCTCTACTCTTTGAGTAGAGAGATGTCCATTTTACAGGGGAGGTTCTGCCAAATTTTTGGTAGAATTCTGGTAAAACGTGATGTCCAGTCGATCCTTAATTTCGATTCTGTGTTTAATATTCTAGATCGAGTTCTAGGATTTTCTGTTAGGTTTATTCTGATTTCTGTCATTATTGTTTTTTTAGTTGCGCCGAGACCGAGGCCTAGTGGACCAGGCCCATCGGACCCATCTCGAGGAGCGCACTAAGTGTGAGTTACTATTTTATATATATATGCTTTAGGATGCATGATTTTAGAATATATGTTTTATTTTGATTAAATATGCATAAATAACGTGATTAGTATTTAAGTATATATATGGTTTATTTTTAGTTTATTTTTGGTATATATTAAATTATATGCATGTTTTGTAAATAAATTATATTTAAAATGTTTTTAAATATATTTCTAGCTTAATTTATAATTTGATCGGATTTATTTGATGCATATATACTCGAAATATACCTGGTTTACTTTTGGTATATTTCTAGTATATATATGGATATTGTTGCTATTTTATTTAAATTCATGCATCATTTATTTGTGAATGAATATTTTATATTTATTAATGAAGGATATCAATAGAACGTGCTACCTAGTGGGCAGCACTAGGACCGAGTACGTACCGGTACGCTTATAGCATTTAGGCTATATTACTAACCTATTTGCGGATATTAATTGGATATGATTATTTGATGTGTGAGATATGGTTTGGAGGTGTGATTGTTGGAGCTCGATTGACCAAGTGTCTCGGGGCCAATCACATTGGCAGTCAGACTGCTGGAGCTCGATTGACTTAGTGTCTCGGGGCCAGTCTACTATCTAAATGGATTAAGTGGATATATTTGGAATAAGTGAGCCTGTATGGCTAGAGTGTTGTCTAACACTATTTTTGAGGTTGCGCTATCATAGGGTTCTATTTGATCCTTCATAAACGATGATTTTCAATGAAATATATATAAAATGATTTTATTGCATCTGTGTGTATTTGCCTATATATATACATATTAGATATATACTGTTGACTGTATGCATTGTCATTTAGCATGCATGTATATATATTATAGTAATTCACTCAGTGAGGTCTGACTCCCCTCCGTTGACTATTTTTTAGGAGAGTCATCATCTTCAGACCTCAGTAGCAAGCCTGTACGCCGGATTTCTTCCACCCTGGCTTCTTTATGTAAACCGCTTATTTGAGTCTTGGGATTATTTTATCTAGACACTGCAGTAGTCATTAAATTGTTAAAGAGATGTATTATATTTGAATTGGATTTGTATTAAAAAGATTTATATATATGTGATGAGAATTTGATTTGAAATCCCGTGGTGGATTGTTATTTTTATATTTATGATTTTATTTCCGCTGCATTAAAAGTTGTTGCTGTTATTATTATTGTATGTTTATTTTTATTTTTAAGCTTGCTACGGGTTCCGGATTTGAAAGAATTTCCATTCCCTAGCGCCGGTCATGGCCCCTGTTTTGGGCCATGACAATATATATACATATATACATTTAATATTAAACAAAATTATAAAGTTTGAGTTTTTTACGGTTTTGCCATTCTTCCTTCTTCTTCCTCCCGACCGTTCCCATCGTCGTTCCACCGTTGCTACTCCCATTTTCTCACTGTTGGTGTGCCGTCCGGCGTGCCACCTCCTTCCCTGCCGCCAGCAGTGCCTTATTCCGTCGAGTTTTAGCCGAAATTAGCTCGGGAAGCCGAAAGTGGAAGCTACGTTGATCACGCTGTTTTCGACCACTATTTTCGACACCGCCGGTCTCTTTCTTCTCCTTGAGCTCCGATGAGTGTGATTCCAAGCTTTGTTTCACTTAAAATGGTCTTGATTTGCTTAGGTTTTGATTTTTCAATTTCGGCCTATTAGGGTTCTTGATTTTTTTGAACTTCGAATTGATTGATTCATTAAAAATTCCTTCACAAATGTTGATCCTAGTAGCTTAATCTTCATGTGTGAATTTTTGTAGAATTTTTGGAGATTATTTTGATTTTTGGGTATTTTTGAATATTTTAATATTATTTTCTAATTTTTGAAAATTAATTAATTAAATTATGAAATTGTGTTTTATGATGAATATAGGTGTTGAAATGAACTATATAAATTTATTTGGAATTTTTATGAATTTCTATGTATCTATTTTGAATTTAATTAGTTTATGTAATTTTTGGAAAATAGGGTTAATTTGTTTTTAATTGAAATTAATTAGTTAATTGAGTTTAATTATTGATATTATTGATAAATATGTTGAGAAAATTAATTTTATGCAATTATATTATTTTTGGTGAATTTTTGGAGTCATTTTAGTATATTTATATATATAGGGGTATTTTGGTAATTTTACCATAAATTGACTAAAAATGTAATTAAATTGGTTTTAATAGTTATTTAAGATATAAAAATGATTTCTATAAATTATTTAGTATTTTTAATTAATTAAAACTATTTTTCGTGAATTATTTTCAATTATATATAATATATACGATTTTACTAATAAAATGAGTTTTTATCAGTTTTTATTGTGTTTTAAGGTTAATTACGTAATTTCTACTTATAAAATGTATTTCTGTGATATAAGGGTATTTTTGGTATTTTATAATTGTTCTGTGAATTGTGGACCCCGGTCGATAGACTGTAGTTTGGAGTTCGACCGAGGGGTTATGGATGTGTTTTTGAGCCTGTTTTTTGAAGTGTGTTTCTTTGCAGGGCTGACTCTACTATTTGAGTAGAGAGATATCCGTTTTACAGGGGAGGTTCTATTGGATTTTTGGTAGAATTCTCGTAAAACATGATATCCAGTCGAACCCTAATTCTGTTTCTGTGTCTAATATTCTAGATCGAGTATCTAGGATTTTCTGTTAGGTTTATCCTGATGTCTGTTATTTTTGTTTGTTTAATTGCGCCGAGACCGAGGCCTAATGGACCAGGCCCATCGGACCTATCTCGAGGAGCGCACTAAGTGTGAGTTACTATTTTATATATATATGCTTAGGGTGCATGATTTAGAAATATATGTTTTATTTTGATTAAATATGTATAATGATTTAATTAATACTTGAGTTTATTTTAGTTTACTTTTGGTTTATTTTAAACTATATGCATGTTTTGTTAATAAAACAGGTTTTAAAATGTTTTTGAATATATTTCTAATTTATTTTGTAATTTAATTGGATTTATTTGACGTATATATACTCGAAATATACCTGGTTTACTTTTGGTATATTTTTAGTATATATATGGTTTATGTTGTCATTTTATTCAATTACATGCATCATTTATTTATGAATGAATGTTTTATATTTTAATGAAGGATATCAATAAAACGTGCTACCTAGTGGGCAGCACTAGGACCGAGTACGTACCGGTACGCTTATAACATTTAGGCTATATTACTAACCTGCTTGAGGATATTGATTGAATCTGATTATTTGATATGTGTGATATGATTTGGGGAGTGTGATTTCTGGAGCTCGGTTGACCAAGTGTCTTGGGGCCAATCACATTGACAGTCAAACTGCTAGAGCTCGATTGACTTAGTGTCTCGGGGTCAGTCTACTGTCCAAACGGATCAAGTGATCATGTATTGGAATAAGTGAGCCTGTATGGCTAGAGTGTTATCTAACACTATTTTGAGGTTGCGATATTCTAGGGTTCTATTTGATCCTTCATGAGCTGTGATTTTCAATAAAAATATATAAAATGAATTTATTGCATCTGTGTGTATTTGCTTGTATATATACATATTATATATACTTTTGATTATGTGCATTGACATTTAGTATGCATGTATATATATTATAGTAATTCACTCAGTGAGGTCTGACTCCCCTCCATTGACTATTTTTCAGGTGAGTCATCGTCTTCAGACCTCAATAGCAGGCCTGTATGCCGGATTTCTTCTGCCCCGGCTTCTTTATGTAAACTGCTTATCTGAGTCTTGAGTTTTATTTTTATAATCTAGACACTACAGTAGTCGTAAATAAATTGTGGGTTTTATGTATTATATTTGTGTGAGTTATGTATTTTAAGAAGTTGAACAGAGACTTGTATCAAAGGATTTATCTATATATGAGATATGGATTTTTATTTTGATAATTATGATTTTATTTCCACTGCATTAAGAGCTGTTGTTATTATTATTGCATGTTTTATTTTATTTTAGGCTTGCTATGGGTTTCGGATTCGGAAGAATTCTCGTTCCCTAGCGCTGGTCATGGCCCCTATTTTGGGTCGTGACACCGGCTTTATTATGTAAACTGCTCACTTGAGTTTTATTTTATGATCTAGACACTGCAGTAGGCGTAAACAGTTGTGGGTTTATGTATTATATTCGTGTGAGATATGTACTTTAAATATTTTAACTGAAATTTATATTAAAAGTTTATTTATATGAGATGAGGATTTGATTTAATTCCTGTGGTGGATTATTATTTTGATATTTATGATTTTATTCCACTGCATAACATTTTACTTAATTGTGCTGTTATTATTACTATTGCATGTTTTATTTTATTTTTAGGCTTGCTACGGGTTCCAGATTTGAAAGAATTCCCGTTCCCTAGCGTCGGTCATGGCCCCTGTTTTGGGTCGTGACATAGAATAAAATTTTATGAGGGAAGTTAGCTTGAATATCAAAGATCGAAGTTCAAAAAAATCAAGAAACTAAAATGGCCGAATTAGAAATCAAGCTCACCACCAAAATCTAGACCAAATCAAGTGAAATCAAGCTTAGAAATGCACTCATCGGAGCTCAAGGAAGAGAATGAGACCGGCGGTGTCCAATTTGGTGGCCGGAATCGAGGTGAACGATGGTGAGGTAAATTTTCAGCCTTGGCCAAAATCAAGTTGAACAGCGCCAGAGAAGGGTGTTGCTGGCGGTGGAACAGGCTGGGAACGGTGGTGGCATGCCGGGAGGCACACCGATGGTAGGTGGTCGGTGTTGCAGATGGTAAAGGGTAAGGGGGAGGGCATTGGGAGGTTGAAGATAGGGGAGGGGCAAAAGTTGTAAATTTTTTTTTGTTTTATATATATATATATTACATAAACTTTATATTAAAATACACTAACTTTATAATATACAAAATAAACACACACCACAAATTATTATATATATATGCATATATATAACACACATAATAATATTAAAAATATAATATATATACATAATTTAAATATTAAACCCTAATAATTATAATAATATATATATGCATGTATATATATATATTAATATACAAGGTATTAATCATGCATGAAACCATGCAATTTAATAAAATAAAATAACTTTAATCAATAACATATTATTTAAACATTATTTTCCAAAATAATAGATTTCGGAAAAAATTTTATGTAGAAAACTTTAAATAACTTAAAATAAGATTAATTATTAACAAAATAATTAAATAGTCAAATATATATATATATATATATATATATATATATATATATATATATTATATATATATATATATATATATATATATATATAAATTGAAATTATTAATACTGCATATCCCGACAAAATATAAAAATGCTTAAAAACTCGGGTTATTACAATTGAGGACTACACTAGAGAGTTTCTCTGACTCTGCAGATATGCAGAGGATCTGATAAGAGATCAGTATTTTATAGTTACTACGTATGTCATTGGTCTGGGTTATGCTTTTGCTAGGATGCCTACTATGGGCCTTACTCTAGAGTCGGTGATAGAGTTGGCCAAAGAGATAGAGTTGAGATTAGTCAGGCAAGGAGCTATGCCTGATTATTATCAGTTGGGTATTCAGTCAGGAGGAATTCAGAAAACTTTGTATTCGACCTTTCAGATTTGTTTGAGTAGTCAATAGAGAGGCTTAGTGCAGTAGAGCCAGAGGCAGTAGCAAGAGTGCATAGGAGTAGCAGACATGGCCGTAGAGGACAACGTAGACCGATCATATTTGGGTTAGGTGCTTCTAGCAATAGTAGTGGTCGGAGTCCAGGGTCAGCAGTTGTAATATCCCGTGTTTTTAAATATTTTAATACTGTACCGGGATATACAGTGTTAATAATTTTTGTATATATATATTACGATATTTTTACGAGGTTGATAAGTATTTAAAATCTGTTTTAATTATTATGTCTTATTTACAGTGTTTTACATAAAATTTTCCCGAGACTTTTATTTTCAGGGAAATTTTCACGTAAATAATTTATTATTAATTATATTAAATATATTTTTGGACTTGCATGAACTCATACGTATTTTTAAAAATACTAAACGAAGCCTATGCGTGTAAATATTTATTTAATTAGGGTTTAATATATTACCCTAATATTTTACTAATTAATTAATTATTTTTAATTAATATTAAATTTTAAAATATCAAATATTAAGTGTGTGATGTGATTTTTTTTAAATATTTTATTAAAATTATTTTTTTATTATTTTATTATTTTATTATTTTTCTTTTTCTTTTTCTTTTTCTTTTTCTTTTCTTTTTCTTTTTCTTTTCTTTTTCTTTTCTTTTCTTTTCTTTTCTTCTTCCCTTCTCTTCTTCCTTCCCGTGCTCGATCACCCACCACCGCTGCAACTGTCGTTCCCCTACCGTCGATGTGCCGCCAGCAGCTCCACCTTCCCGAGCTAGCTGCTCCGCTACCCTAAGCTCCTTCCCCGGCGCCGGTTAGCTCCCATTTTCCCCATTTGGCCGAAACTTCCTCTCCTGGCCGTCGACCACGATTCCGGCCACCGTTTTTGACACCGCCAGTCTCTTTCTTCTCCTTGAGCTCCGGTGAGTGTAATTCTAGCTTTGGTTTGAGCTTAAACGGTCTTGATTTACTTAGGTTTTGAATTTTTGATTTCGGCCATATTAGGGTTTTTGATTGTTTCGAGCTTCAAATTGATTGATTCATGAAAACTCCCTTCACAAATGTTGATTCTAGTAGCTTAATCTACATGTATGAATTTTTTTGGAATTTTTAGAGATTATTTTGATTTTTGGGTATTTTTTAATATTTTAATATTATTTTCTAATTTTCGGAAATTAATTAAATAAATTATGAAATTATGATTTATGGTTAAATTAGGTGTTGAAATGAATTATAGGAATTTATTTGGAATTTTTATGAATTTCTAAGTAATTATTTTGAATTATTTGAGTTTATGTAATTTTGGGAAAATTAGGTTAAATGTGTTTTCATTTGAAATTAATTGGTAAAGTGAGTTTAATTATTGATATTATTGATAAATATGTTCAGAAAATGAATTTTGGATAATTATACTATTTTTGGTGAATTTTTGAAGTAATTATTGTATATTTATATATATAGGGGTATTTTGGTAATTTTACCCTAAATTGGCTAAAAATATAATTTAATTGGTTTTAATAGTTATTTAAGGTATAAAAATGATTTCTACAAATTATTTAGTATTTTTAACTAATTAAAACTATTTTTCGTAAATTATTTTCAATTATATATATAATATACGGTTTTTCTAATAAAATGAGTTTTTATCGCTTTTTACAGTGTTTTAAGGTTAATTATGTAATTTCTACCTATAAAATATATTTCTATGTTATAAAGATATTTTTGATATTTCTGGAATTGTTCTGTGTTTTTGGACCCCGGTCGGTAGATTGTAGTTTGGAGTCCGACCGAGGGGTTGTGCTTGAGTAGTTGAGCCTGTATTTCGAAGTGTGTTTCTTTGTAGGGTCGGCTCTACTCTTTGAGTAGAGAGATGTCCATTTTCCAGGGGAGGTTCTGCCGAATTTTTGGTAGAATTCTCGTAAAACGTGATATTCGGTCGAACCCTAATCTCAATTCTGTGTTTAATATTCTAGATCGAATTCTAGGATTTCTATTAGGATTATTCTGATTTCTGTCGTTATTGTTTGTTTAGTTGCGCCGAGACCGAGGGCTAGTGGACCAGGCCCGTCGGACCCATCTCGTGGAGCGCACTAATTTGTGAGTTACTATACTATATATATATGCTTTAGGATGCATGATTTAGAAATATATGTTTTATTTTGATTAAAATGCATAGATAATGTGATTTGTATTTAAGTATATTTTTGATTTATTTTTGGTATATATTAAATTATATGCATGTTTTGTAAATAAACTATATTTAAAATGTTTCTAAATATATTTCTAGCTTATTTTACAATTTGATTGGATTTATTTGACGTATATATACTCAAAATATACCTGGTTTACTTTTGGTATATTTCCGGTATATATATGGTTTATATTGTTATTTTATTTAAATTCATGCATCATTTATTTATGAATGGATGTTTTATAATTATTAATGAAGGATATTGATAGAACGTGCTACCTAGTGGGCAGCACTAGGACCGAGTACGTACCGGTGTGCTTATAGCATTTAGGCTATACTACTAACTATTTGTGGATATTGATTGAATATGATTATTTGATGTGTGAGATATGGTTTGGAGGTGTGATTGCTGGAGCTCGGTTGACCAAGTGTCTCGGGGCCAATCACAATGGCAGTCATACTGCTGGAGCTCGGTTGACTTAGTGTCTCGGGGCCAGTCTACTGTCTAAATGGAATAAGTGAATATTTTGGAATAAGCGAGCCTGTATGGCTAGAGTGTTGTCTAACACTGATTGAGGTTTCGATATCATAGGGTTCTATTTGATCCTTCAAAAAAAATGATTTTTAATAAATATATATAAAATGATTTTATTGCATCTGTGTGTAATTTCCTGTATATATATTAGATATATATATACTGTTGATTGTATGCATTGTCATTTAGTGTGTATGTATATATATTATAGTAATTCACTCAATGAGGTCTGACTCCCCTCCGTTGACTATTTTTCAGGAGAGTCAACATCTTCAGACCTCAGTAGCAGGCCTGTACGCCGGATTTCTTCCGCCCCGGCTTCTTTGTGTAAACTGCTTACTTGAGTCTTATTTTTATAATCTAGACACTGCAGTAGTGGTAAATTAAATTATGGGATTTTATGTATTTTATTTATGTGAGATATTGTATTATGTGAACTGGATTTGTATTAAAAGATTTATATATATGAGATGAGATTTAATTTAAATCCAGTTGGTGAAAATACTATTGTGATATTTATGATTTTCATTTCCGCTGCATTTGATATTGTTATTATTATTATTGCATGTTTTATTTTATTTTGAGGCTTGCTACGGGTTCCGGATTCGAAAGAATTCCCGTTCCTTAGCGCCGGTCATGGCCCCTGTTTTGGGTCGTGACTGCAGTTAACGTCTGTTAGACGTGTGGTAGAGTCCATCAGGGTGTAATATCCCTTGTTTTTAAATATTTTAATATTGCATCGGGATATGCAGTGTTAATAATTTATATATATATTATGGTATTTTTACGAGTTGATGTATATTTAAAATCTATTTTAATCATTGTGTATTATTTAAAGTCCTTTACGTAAAATTTTCCCGAGACTTACATTTTCGGGGAAATTTTCACGTAAATAATTTACTATTAATTATTTTAAATATATTTACGGACTTGCATGAGCTCATACATATTTTTAAAATACCAAACACCGTATATATGTGTACTTATTTATTTAATTAGGGTTTAATTTATTACCCTAATATTTTATTATTTATTTATTAGTTTTATTGTTATTTAATTATTTTTAATTATTATTAAATTTTAAAATATTAAATTATATGTGTGTGGTGTATATTTAATGTGTGTAATTTAATATTATTTTATTATATAGTGTTAAGTATATATATATACATATAATATGTCAAAAAACAAAACTTTTGGAAACTTACAAAATTGCCCCCAATTTCTTCCATCTTCCCCGATTCCGTTCCCCATCGTCGTCCGGTCACTGCCGTCTCGATTTTTTGCCTTTGGTGTGCCGTCCGGCATGCCACCACCTTCCTCAGCCTTCCTCGCCGCCTGTAGCAGCCGTTTCCGGCATCTGGAGGTTAATTTTGGCCGGAGAAACCGAATTCTTCTTCACCATCGATCACAATGTTTTTGGCCACCATTTTTGACACCGCCAATCTCTTTCTTCTCCTTGAGCTCTGATGAGTGTGATTCCAAGCTTTGTTTCACTTGAAATGGTCTTGATTTGCTTAGGTTTTGAATTTTCGATTTCGACCATATTAGGGTTCTTGAATTTTTTTGGACTTCAATTTGATTGATTCATGAAAAATTCCTTCACAAATGTTGTTCCCCTTAGCTTCATCTACATGTATGAATTTTTTTGGAATTTTTGGAGATTATTTTAATTTTTGGGTATTTTTGAATATTTTAATATTATTTTCTAATTTTCGAAAATTAATTAATTAAATTATAAAATTGTGTTTTATGATAATTATAGGTGTTGAAATGAATTATAGGAATTTATTTGGAATTTTTATGAATTTTTATGTATTTGTTTTGAATTTAATTAGTTTATGTAATTTTGGGAAATTTAGGTTAATTGTATTTTTAATTGAAATTTATTGGTTAATTGGGTTTAATTATTGATATTATTGATAAATATGTTGAGAAAATTAATTTTGAGTACTTATATAATTTTTGGTGAATTTTTGAAGTAATTATAGTATATTTATATATATAGGGGTATTTTGGTAATTTTACACAAAATAGCTAAAAATGTCATTTAATTGGTTTTAATAGTTATTTAAGGTATAAAAATTATTTCTACAAATTATTTAGTATTTTTAACTAATTAAAACTATTTTTCGTGAATTATTTTCAATTATATATTTAATATACGATTTTACTAATAAAATGAGGTTTTATCGGTTTTTATTGTGTTTAAAGGTTAATTATGTAATTTTTACTTATAAAATGTATTTCTATGTTATAAGGGTATTTTTGGTATTTCTGTAATTATTCTGTGATTGTGGACCCCGGTCGGTAGACTGTAGTTTGGAGTCCGACCGAGGGGTTTGGATGTGTTTTTGTGTTCATTTTTTGAAGTGTGTTTCTTTGCAGGGTCGGCTCTACTCTTTGAGTAGAGAGATGTCCATTTTACAGGGGAGGTTCTGTCGAATTTTTGGTAGAATTCTCGTAAAACGTGATGTCCAGTCGATCTCTAATTATGTTTCTGTGTTTAACATTCTAGATCGAGTTCTAGGATTTTCTGTTAGGTTTATTCTGATTTCTGTCGTTATTGTTTTTTTAGTTGCACCGAGACCGAGGCCTAGTGGACCAGGCCCGTCGGACCCATCTCGTGGAGCGCACTAAGTGTGAGTTACTATTTTATATATATATATATGCTTTAGGGTGCATAATTTAGAAATGCATGATTTATTTTGATTAAATATGCATAAATAATTTGATTAGTACTTAAGTTTATTTTTAATTTACTTTTGGTTTATTTTTGGTATATATTAAATTATATGCATGCTTTATTAACCATTTATGTTTTCAAATGCTTTCCAATATATTTTTGGCTTAATTTGAAATTTAATTGAATTTACTTGACGTATATATATACTCGAAATATACCTGGTTTATTTTTGGTATATTTCCAGTATATATGTGTGGTTTATATTGTTATTTTATTTAAATTCATGCATCATTTATTTGTGAATGAATATTTTATATTATTAATGAAGGATATCAATAGAACGTGCTACCTAGTGGGCAGCACTAGGACTGAGTACGTACCGGTGCGCTTATAGCATTTAGGCTATATTACTAACCACTTGTGGATATTGATTGGTTATAATTATCTGATGTGTGATGTGAATTGGGAGTGTGATTGCTGGAGCTCGGTTGACCAAGTGTCTCGGGGCCAATCACACTGACAGTCAGACTGTTGGAGCTCGGTCGACTTAGTGTCTTGGGGCCAGTCTACTGTCCAAATGGAATAAGTGAATATTTTGGAATAAGTGAGCCTGTATGGCTAGAGTGTTGTCTAACACTGTTCTTGAGGTTGCGATATTATAGGGTTCTATTTGATCCTTCATAAACGATGATTTTCAGTAAAATATATATAAAATGATTTTACAGATCTGTATGTATTTGTCTGTATATATACATATTAAATATATACTATTGATTGTATGCATTATCATTTAGTGTGCATGTATATATATTATAGTAATTCACTCAGTGAGGTTTGACTCCCCTCCGTTGACTAATTTTTTAGGAGAGTCATCTTCCTCAGACCTCAGTAGCAGGCCTGTACGCCGGATTTCTTCCGTCCCGGCTTCCTTATGTAAACTGCTTCTCTGAGTCTTGAGTTTTATTTTATCTAGACACTGTAGTAGTCATTAAATTGTTAAAGAGATGTTGTATTATATTTGCACTGGATTTGTATTAAAAGAGTTTATATATATATATGAGATGAGTATTTAATTTAAATCCAGTTGGTGGAAATGTTATTGCGATATTTATGATTTTTATTTCCACTGCATTATATATTGTTATTACTATTGCATGTTTTATTTTATTTTTAGGCATGCTACGGGTTCCGGATTCGAAAGAATTCCCATTCCCTAGAGCCGGTCATGACCCCTGTTTTGGGTCGTGACACAGGGACTGTGTTATATGGCGGCGCTAACTTGTTTTCGATACGGATAGACGAGACACTTTGCTAGATCATGTCATATATATGGCTATATATAAATATATATGTGTGTGGCTATTTTTCTTGTATGGTAGAGATTTAAAATCATAAAGTTTTATTATATTATATTATAAAGTTATATATATATATATATATACACTCAAAACTGAGCAAGAAACCAAAAACACAGAGACTCCTTTCACCCTCTCCGCACGCTGCAGCCCAATTCTTCCCTTGTCACTATGCCTCCCTCAGTTCCGGCCGACCACCCACCTTCAGCCAGCCCTTTCGCCATCCTCCTCCTTCTCCGGTGTCGGTAGCATGCAGAAATCGATAATGGTAGTAACTTCATTTTTTCGGCCAACCTTCCTCTTTTGGCCACCATTTTACACGTTTCCAGTGCCTTTCGACTCTTGAAGCTCCGATGAGGTCGATCCCAAGCTTGGTTTGAGCTCTCAGTGGTCCATTTGTGAGTTTTGTTGAATTTTTGGTTTTTGAGCTATAGGGGTTTTTTTTTTGAGTTGATTTTTGGTTTATTTACACAAACTCCCTTAAGAAAAGTTAATCCTAATAGCTTAATCTTCCTAGAAATATTTTTTTTATAATTTTTGGAATTTATTTTAATTTTTGTGAATTTTTGAATATTTTATTATTATTTATTTAATTTTTGTAAATTAATTTATTTAATTTTAAAATTGGTTGATTTGGTGTTATTATGAGTTGATATTAATTTTAGAGTAAAGAACATAATTTTTGGGATTTTTATATAATTTTTAGTAATAATTTTATTTTATGTAAATATTGGATAATTAGGTTAAATGTGTATTTTTGTTGAAATTATTGGTTAAATATGTGTTTTAGTTGATATTAGTATATTATATGTTGATAAAATAATTTTAATGATTTTATATAATTTTTGAGGAAATTATTTAGTATTACGTATATTTTGTAATTATTAGGGTAATTGTGTAATTTTGTGATAATTATAGTTAAATATTATGTTTTAAATGGTTTTATAATTATTCAAGGTAATAAAATGATTTTTATAAAATATTTACTATTTTTAACTAATTAATACTAATTTTCAAATATTATTTTCAAATAATATATAATTTACTAAATTGGTGATAAAATGGATTTTTAATTGTTTTTAATATGTATTTAGACTATTTATATTATTTGAGTATATAAAGTGAATTTTTACTATTTTATATTGAATTATCGAGAATTTGGATTTTTAAAAATATTATATTATTATTTTGCAATTTTTACTTAATTATTATGAAATTAATTACATTTAGTGTTTTAATGTTAAATATGTTATATTTTGATATTTGGAGGACATTTACGGCATTTATTAATTTTTAATATAATTATTATATTATTTGTATTTTTTATGGCATTGTGGACTTCAGTTGGGAATTGTGTAGTTCGGGGTCCCAATCGAAGGTGTTGGGTGTTTTGTGTTTTGAAGTGTGTTTTCTTATAGGACTGGCTCTACTTTTTAGTAGAGAGATGTCCATTTTACAGAGGAAACTCTGTCAAATTTTTTGTAGAATTTTCATAAAACGTGACATCGGGTCGATCATGAAATTCTATGTATATCTGTATTCTGTATTCTTAGATTGAGTCTCTCTAGAAGCTTAAGTTAGATTTATTCTGATTTCTGTTATTATTTTATTTGTTTAGTTGTGTCGAGACCGAGGCCTAGTGGACTGGGCCCGTCGAACCAGTCTTGAGGAGCGCAAACTTGTGAGTTGTTATTTTATATATATGTCGCATTTAGGTTGCATGTTTTAGTATATATTCATGTTTTGAATTGTGTTTATTCATAAATTGTTTTATTGAATGTTTAGTATATTTTAGGTATATTTCTAAATAAATGCATGTTATACCATTGATTTATACTTAAATTGTTTTTAATTATATTATTGGTTTATTTTTGGTATTGTAAGCACCCAATTTCGAGATGTAATTGTGCACAATTGCGACGTAAGCCCCTATGATGAAATTTATTAAAAAATTGAACTTGGTTGTCGATTTTCTGGAACTTAGGGACTAAATTATAACGTTTTTTAAAATTTGATTACAAGGAAGTCAATTTTTTAAGGGTCTTTTGGTAATTAAAAGTTAAAAAAAAAGGTTGGCATTTAATGTCGATCGGCATTATACAATATTGTCAATCGGTATTGCACAATGTCGACGCGTAAAAAGTCAATTTTTTTTATTTTTTGCCTATTTTCTTAATTTTTTTCATTTTTTTCAATGTTTTGATTGGTTGAAAATTCAATTTTGTCATTATTATTATCTGATAAGTTTTTTTTTTACGCATTCAAAACGTGTAAGATTTTGAAATAAAAAACAAATGCTATCAGATGTATTCTGTTCCTCCAAAGGAGGAAGTCAATACGTACAGACTCTGCTTTAAAAAGCAAAGGGTCTGTATACGGACGGGGGTTGGAGACTCACACAAACGAAGAGAAACTCACACACACACACACAGAGAAAAAAAAACAGAGAGACTGCGAAAGAGAGAAGAGAGTTACGCGAAGAACACCCTTGTCTTTCAAAAAACCCTAATTTTGGATACTGTCAGTGTCTTCGAATGCAATCAAATCCCAGTTTAGAATCAAATTAATACTGAGTCAATTTTAACGGTGATAATCTAATCTGAGGGGCTAAAAAAGGCATTTGCACAGCATCTAAGATCATTACAGTGTTTTTTTATTCTTTTCTTCCTTAATGATTTTTATTTTATTTTTGTTATTGATTTGAGTTTTAAATTTCACTAATCTAATTTTTTATTTTTTTTGTTTTGATATCTGAGCGGGGATTGAGGAGGAAACAGTTTAATGTTTAGGAATTGAACAGAAGATTCATGAAATGTCATGGATGAACCTATACTGTTTTTCAATAGTTCTTAGGATTTTAATTTTTATTTTACATTTTGGTGTCCTTTGTAGTTATTTTAATTCATGGTTGTATAATTGATTAATTTATTTTTTGTGCGTAGTTTGTAATAGCCCCGGTAATGGGAATAGTAAAAGATTTAATTTTCTGCGTTTAAAATCAATTAGTAATTAGGTTCAATTGGGTAAAAATCAATTAAAATCAATGGTGGCACTAGCTTAATTTAGGGTTTGCATGTAATTGATTTAGGGTTTCTAGAAAATCACTAAAATGTATGTTTGATCTTTTTTATGTTTTATTTATTTTGGGTTGTGTTTTTGGGTTTTTATATTATTTTGGGCCCCAAGCTCACGCTTAGGTCCAACTCACTTTAAATAGGCTTAAAAAATAGTTTCAAACTTTAAATAATTAAAATCAACTTAGGCCCATTAGGTTAATTAGATTTTAAGTCCACTTAGTTAATTAAAACTTATTTAGACTTAACTCAGTCCACTTAATTTCATTTCTTTTAAAATAAATAGACCTAGGCCCACATTTCAAGTTAGACTTAGGCCCATTAATTTAATTTTTCTTTAAAATTGAATAGACTTTAAGCCCATTTTTTAGACAAAGTAAAATAAATAGATCTAGGCTCACTAATTAATAAAAAATGTAGGCCCACCTTTAGTCCTTTTCTTACTTGTAAATAAAATGTAAATTTAGCTAACTCTTTAATAAAATTAACATAGTTTAGACTTAGGGATAATGCGATCTTGAGTGCATTTTTTATGTGTAATTTTATTGACTAGATGCCTAGGGTTAGATGGACGTCAAATAGGGTTTAAAAAAACTGCATGTAATTAGAGGATGAAATAATCATTTATAAAATTATTCTAAATGAACACGAGACTAAGAGAAGTTAGTATTATGTTCCCAGAATCTCCTAGTTATGGTGCTAACTTTCTTTTAGAGAATCGAGTACCACCAATCAAATTGTCCAAGTTATTACCCTGGATGGCGACTCCTCTTCTCCACGCTATGACTTTATGACATAGTAGTGTGTTCCCTAAGGTCCGAAGCCTAAACAGTGTCACGGTTGCTAAAATCTTAGATGCACGCTAAACACCGCCGTCTACAAGTATTTTTTATGG